>JARJDQ010003002.1:0-14469 GCA_030264215.1 Geostiba sp. GC000077 | reverse complement strand
GTCTGGCTCATTAAAAATGTCAAAATTGAAAAGTTATTTTTAAATAACATTATGAAAACTGAATATCACGGCGACCAGACGACACGTCGATAAAATATTGCAATGAAAGCGTTATCACGCATCCAACCATCGTAAAGGTCAAGGATACCTCGCAACATGCAACAAGCTTAATTAATTACTTTTTTTCGGAATATTTACACTTTCGAACAACACGTTTGATACTTGGAATAACGTTTTATTCAATTTCATGTTTGCAGTAGTAAACAATAGGCGCGCAGAGCTATACAATGTGTGAATGTGTCAATGTGCTTTGGTTCATGAAAACAAATGCGTTTTTAATGAACTCTAATTGAAACACGAGCAGCGCATACACACTGAGCCACCGCAGAAGCTTGTAGCAGCAATTATAATTCGCATGTGGACAGTTTCTGGCCGCAGGCGCCGCTGTCGCACACTGAATCCTATCGATGCGCATTGTACATGCTTAAACTCGCACAACGTGTTATTACTGAACCAACGACATGTTTTTTCCCCCCACAGCTAGTGCCATGCCATGCCATGCGTATAGCATGCGAGCTCGTTAATTACGTAATTTTTATATTAATATTAATGTCGCGATGGTAATTAATGCGTTGCGTGCGCGACTAGACCATAAAAGGACTAACGAGACATTCACATTCTGCGTGTCTTTACGATCATCAATAGCATCAATACAATCTAAAATATGAATATTCATGGAGAATCCCAAGTACACCGTAAGCAAAGTAAAGAAAGATTATGTTGCAGAATCTTCTTTATGGTAGTACCGGTTTGCATTTTAGTGAAATAAACACAAATTGATTATAGATGCACCGTCATGTGTCCTCATTCCGCAAAACCCCATGTTAGTTTTCCACAGGACTTCCAGGAACGCGGAATTGCAAGAGTATAGGACTGGAGGACTGGAGGCCTGGAGGCGAGAATAGAGTGGTGATAGCGAAATGTTCATACTAGACGGCTTGAATAAACACGTTGGGTGGATGTTGACGCTCTACACTCTACAGTATGCAGACCCTGGGACTCCCAGGACAACCACCTCCCCAGCACGTATCCATGTGCTCTCTGCACATTGGGCTTAACTCAGCATATCCGACACTGCGCTGAATTCAATAGTGGATAGATAGAGGGATGTGGGATGGATCAACGTTGCTAGGCAAGGCTAAAGAGTGTACACATAAAAGGGGTTGAAGGACTATAATTGGATCTTCTTCTCTGGGATGCTGGGATGCAAAAGTGCTTTTTTGGAAAACAGCAGAGCATAGACTTATACAAGGTGAGTCTGGCCCACGGGATTCTTCGATATTTTGGATAGAAATACTAATAATTTCAAAAAATATTTAGGTAAAAGCTTTGGATGATTGAAATGTCCACATCACTAAAATATTTTCAAGTGCATAGGGTGTTGCAATAAAAAGGCAGACAAATTTTTTTATGCACGTCATTGGGCGTCTATAAGAGTAGTTCAATATTTGACCACCATAAATGACGTGCATAAAACGTTGTATGCCCAATAGACGCGCAAACGCCACAAACCGCGGCGTCCGCTTCGTTCAAGTAGCGACTGCGACTCTCACTTCGCGAACGTTCACCTTGGTTCGTGGCTTGCGCGTCCGCGGACCATAAATAACTATTATGGAATGGTATATTTTTGATATGACATTCAAATACATATCATAATAAAAAAAACATAATTACCTTAAAAGTTTTTCAATTCTCGTCATAGTTTTCAAGTTATTCCTGCATATTCAAAAAAAATGACAATTGCAATTGTCTCCCTAAAAAAATTAATATCTCGAAATTCCTCAAGACAGCACAAAAACCCCTTCATTTAACTTATTTCGTTCCAGAGATATTAACTTTTTTCGAAAGACTTGCAATTATCACTATTTTTCATATTTTCGAAAATATCTTGAAAACTATCAAGAAAATTGAAAAAAATCTTTCAATAGAAATATGTTCTTAATTGAAGTATGCATATGAACTTGATATCCAAAGTATACCATTCCATTTCAAAAAATGTTATTTTTTTGCTGTATCTTTTCAGTGTAAAACCCTGTACACTTAGGGTTGTTGAGATTTCAATTCTGCATAAATCTTATCCAAATAATTTTTTTGAAATGTTTAGCTTTTCTATCCACAATCGAAGAATCCAGCAGGTCAGACTCTCCCTGTATGGAAAGAGCTAGGTGCTCTGGTCCTGGTCAGAAACAGAAAATTGAGGAAAAAAAATTGATTCTCCTTCTAAATTTAAACAAACTCATTAGCAGTCTCACACACAAGCGAGCGTCTGCTTTTTGAACTTATTTATATCCGCATGCCTGTATGTCTGCCAGGACTCGGGCTCAAAATGAAGCACAACTCGTGCCAACTATACAATGTACAGGTCTGGTGCAGCAAATCAGTGGCCAGCGACCAGCACAGATAATTGCCCGTCGCGACTGATTCAAAGTATGACATTTCAAGCCATGTGCCCATGTCACACACGAAAATCCAACTCTAACAATGACTAATTACACTGCTTCGACGTCCATCGACGTCGGCCGTCCAACGTCCGCGCTCGTCTGTCATTATCCTTCATTATGTCCCCTGGCTACGTGGGCGCTCGTTACATTTAGCAATCGCGGGGGAATGGAGAGGGAGGGAATTTCGAAACTAAATTCATAAAGCCGGAGCGTGCACGCCGAGCGTCCGGGGTGGTTTGGTTCACTGCCATCGACCGCGCTAGCCACGTCTCTATAGTAATTTTCAGTAATGGCAAATCGATTTTGTGCCGTGCTGCAATCACCATTATAATCGTCTATACTTCGTTACTAGTATTATGAACTCCCCCCCTCCCCCACCCGACTGAGGTTGCAGACCGCGAAAGCGTGTTAAAGTACAAAGTTGTCAAGTCCAGGGAAGACAGGAAAATGACGAAATGACGCTCACCCCTTTGGAGCTCGCTCTGGGTGGAAATTATCGAATTTCGCCTTCGTTCCAAAAGCACTCCAGAGTCTAGCGCAACAAAAAGTTACAGCACATAATCGTTCTCTGAAGTGCTTTGAAACAAGCGTAGGGACACTGAACCACTGAACAATTATCGAATCGTTTATAATACCTTAAACCTGCAACCCTCGGCCCACTTGGAAAAAGCTAAACGGTGCACAAGAACAAGACATTTAAAAAAAATCAATTTCTCAAATTCTTAAAACTTCAAAATGTGTTGCAAATCGAACCCCATCATTTTGGGCAGTGCATGATGGTACACACACGCCACAGATGAACTGCTTGGTGCTTGAATAGGTCGGCGAGATCGTTAATGGCACGTTTTTTTGGGTGTCTGTCGCACGCACACGAAACCCGCGACGGACGCGCTCTCGATACACCTATCTATAGCAGGCCAGCAGGGCCCCGTGTGGGCTCAAGGCGGGCGGGCAGGCCCCGAAACGATCGGCAAGGATATTGACCTGCCGGGCCTGCCACGGCTGCCTCGAGTCTCTCTCTACCCGGCCGAATTTTACGCAACCTCACGCACAGGCCCCGAAAATACGCTCAACACGACACCGAGGGAAGCAAATTATGTATCTTGCAAAAATCGCCACCTCGAGTTACGCAAAACAGGCAAAATGTGTAAAATTTTAGATGCCATTAAACTTGACCTCAATATGTAGGGTATACCCTCAATATACATAGAGCTTTCATGCCAAGGAGGAAAAATAAAAACACTTGATGCATAATGGAAAATGTAATGCGTAAATTTCAAATCAACTCTACCGTTACCAAGAACTCCACGCTCAGATTGGAGCGCATTAGATGCGAGTTGATTTTATATTGACCTATTGTGCCGGTTGCGCAATCAACAATTTAGAGGTACACATTTTTTAATGCAATCATCTTCTTTTCTCTGTGATAGGTGAAAATCGATTGTCCTTCAGAAATCGGAGAGAAACTTGTCTCAAACTCTGCTCCGAGCACACTATTATCGACTGTGATCATCTGATCACCTGATGCTGACCTAAATTGCTTGGCTGCTCACATGTTTTCCACTTACGCCTCGTTAAAAGCAGTTGAGTTCAGTGCAGTCCACTTCACGTCAAGTTTGGTCGAAAATGTTTCCAACTGTTTCAAACTTTCAATGTAGACACCCGCAGGGGGAGTATAAAGTTACTTGCTAATTAATGGGTTACCTTAAAGTCAACAATCGACTAATACCTAGAACTTGTCTAGGTGCCTATAGAGCTCACTGAAATAGTTTGAAAAATTTACCCAACTACATGATCCTGAACTTTGGCGTCTTCTTATACCAGGAAAATAAGACCAATATGGGTTGAGATTAGTTTTCCAAGATTAAAACACGTCCATCCGCCGAGGTTACCCATCATCCGTTCATTCGCTTACTAGCGTAACTAGCGTAATGGTGAGTACAAGGAGTACGAGTATGTAGTTTACTTTACTCCACGGATTCAGATTTGACTAACGACAAGCATGGAGCTATGCGTTGGTTGCCTTGCCTTTATTTCCTCTCCCAGTGCCGTCCCCCGTCCGCAATGTGGACGGGTTGGAGAAGGGAAACCCGCTCGCGATGTGCTTCGGCTGTGGGTAGCGTGATTACAGTAGGCCCCGGAGCAGTTTCCACCCCGGTTGCCAGGAGCAACGCCAAGACAAGCAAATGCGCTGCGTAGAAAGGAGTAGGACCATTACCGATAACGGGGTTCTCCTCGTCCCGAAGAAATGGAGCAGCAGCAGTTAGGACTTTGGAATGCCTGTATTGCGTCAGCGCCAGTGCCATTCAATTCCAACAGCCAGGAGCGCAGCGCAGCCTATACCAGCTTTCACCTAAAATGGCTTAAAAGACTCCCCAACTATAGGACTACGATGCTAGGGATCCTCGGGATGCTTCTCCCTGCTCCTAGACTGCTTGGATGCCTTGCGTGTGTGCACAGCCATTGTCTGATAGCATGCCCACAGGAAGAACGAAGCGAAAAGAGGAGAAGAGGAGATGGTAATGTATCCGAATTGCACATTTCGAGACGGCTTCTCTCCAGCCTCCAGCCTTACTGCCAACGTCCTACCCCTTTCACGTACTCGTGCTTCAAACTCTACATCTACACAGTCTACAGTTCTACACCTCCACCGCTTAATCTACATCTCGATTATGGACTCTACTTCAGTCAATTTTATACAGTCTGGAGTGGAGGACATGAGAAGCACGCAAAAACCAAGACCCCCTCCAGACACTTTCAAAGTGTTATAGTTATGATCAAGCCGTGGAGGAGATGCAAGATGCTGATATCCGACATTTTCAAAACTGTCAACTCAGGAAAACTCAAATTTAGGTGGAAATCTTGGAGCATGTTCCAAATCCAAAGTCAAAGCCTCCAGCCTCAGCAGGTTGGGTTTCTCATTGAATCCATATTCGACCACATCCGGTTGACTACACATCCAACGCACTCGGAACACCAGAATATGTACTTAGTTAGTATCCGTTTGTTTTGGTATCCGTCTCTGATGTCACGTCAAGTTAGTAGTTTTTTTTTTCCCATCCCATCCAAGGAAGAAGAAGCAGACTGCACTGATGAGCAACGCTCACAGAGACACCTCAAAGTCGAGCACTGACAAGTGGAGGCCCCAAAAGAGAACACTCTTAAGGTGAATGAACGGCCTCATGCACCGTGCTGCTCGCATCGACCGCGCGCACCTCCACCACATACGCACGCCGTCTCGTGCGCAAGGTTTCTACTAATTTTATTTATACCCAACTCTCGAAGAGAGGTGCACCGCGGCTGAATATTCCGTATAGAAAACGTGCAGCGCCTCCTCGTCGCGCGCGTATTCTCTTATTCGGGCGCGCAAACCAAGCATGAAACACCATCGGGGCCTGTGAGCGCTTATAATAAACGCAAACTTTCTCTCAGCGCGCTGCGCGCCACCACCAGTCGAAATAAAATGTGTATCCGAGCACGCAGCTTATAAATAATGCAAAAACCACCGCACACCGCTCGAGCATTCTTTCGGTAAAAAGTAGACATTCCGTTATCATCAATCTCAAATCTCCAGCGAGAAAATGCAGAATATACCAACAAAATATGCGTAATACTAAAAGTACCTACTAATCGCAAAAGCAGAGAGAATTAGCAATTTAAGATAATATGAAATACTGAAATGTTTTGTTGTTATTTCGTGGTGCGTGCATCGCATTCGTGCAGAAATTCATTAATTTCAAAACGGAGCACACCAATTGTTTATTTAAATATTTGTGTGTACCGCTCTTAGCGGCACGAGCAATAAATTATAACAAAACACCAAAAACGGAAAATAAACAGGTTAGGCATGTTTACAATTGCGATACTTATATCAAATTTTAGCGGTAGCCAGGTCAATGTCAGTCATGGATGAAGAAACCTTAATATTTCAAGTTTTAATAACAAAAACAACATGCTGTCGAATACAATATAAAGTATTGAAGAAATGCGTCCGCCGCCTCAGACGCAAACAACAAATCCAGGTGAAGTGGAAATGATGCGGCAGAGCGGCGTAGAGTAACTGTATATAAATTGAAATAATGATGATTGAAATTGTCGTTGTCGTCATACTCGTCATGATCTTGTTCTAAATATAAAGATATCAAAAGTGGAGTAATAAATCATTGACGCAAAACTTTTGTTGTTGGAATGCAAACGTGAACTAGTTTTTTGGTAGTGTTTAAAAAGTACGCGTCATTCCCGGCTGGTATGTATAGTATAGTATTTATGAGATGATAACATGATGTAATGGGAAAACTTCCCTCCCATTTCCATATCAGAATTAAATACAATGCATAATGCATTCCAGTGGAGCCTCATTGTTCCAAGGCGATTACGACCTGGAAAATTAAGTTAAAACGCAATGCAATTCAACGCATGGAGCAGACTGCAACCTTTCATTATGACGCCTTTGAATTATTATTATTACGGAAAATTGAAATTCACCTAAATGCTTCACATCACTATACCGGGTGTTCCAAGTTAAATTCGAACCTGTGTATTGTATATAAATACTGTGAATTTTAAAAGACTGTGAATAAAAGTTGTGTAGAATTGAGAGGAGCACAACTTAAAATTATTTTCATCTATACTGGGTGCTACAGAAAGCAGATATTACAAAAAATAACATTTTCTTAACTGGAATGATATACGTTTGAAATGATATTAAGATGTATTTCTTAATTCTAAACAACTTAGTCATCAAATTTTTCGATTTTTTGTTTAGTTTTCGCAATATTTCAAGTTTTGCTTAAAAAAGGACTACATAGCTAATTCGATGAGAGGAGGCGTTTGAAAAGAGTGCTGGGTCCATATAAATAAAAGGTAATATGAGTGACTCGCCACATCGAACATACTCTATCTTTAAAACGAATAGAGCAAAATGAATATGGTTTAGTGCAATTTATTCACATAGAGTGTCGTAAACGGAATATGTATTAACATAGTCAGCTATTTCATCTTTCCTAACCTCAAAATGCTTCTAAAATTTCAAAACTTCAATTCAACCTCTGATATCCGTTCCTTCCATTCCTGGTCCTGATATCGAAATAAGTCCAAACTTCTTCAGTCTATTTACTTTCCATTAATTTTGAATTCAAAAGTTTTATGGGTATGCAGCCAATTTTTCAAATGCAAACCAAATTATGATTTGTTCTACTACTGATTTTCAGCGCAAGATTACCAAATTTGGATCCACGACTTTTTGTCGAGAATATTTATGTGGACTCTTTCAATATACATGTTTTAGGCGGCCGTTTACGCATCGAGCTTCGGCTCGCTTCGCTATTTTCGTCCTTTTGAGTATTAGCAATTCAAAAACACCCACAGGTAATATACTATTTCAATTTAGTCTAGTTCTAATAGAATGCGAGAAATTTCATTTTGAAAGTATCCATTTTGAGGTTGTGGTCTAGGTCTAATGGGAGCGTGGGCAGCGGTTTAAATCTCTAGCGTCCTACTGGACCAAAGTAAAAAATAAAGACTGCAAGATTAATTAATATAATATAATGTTGTAATATACAGAGTGTGTATACATTTGCAGATAATAATGACATGATTCTAGGGATAATTCTGAAACGACAAGTTTAATTCAAAAAATCTTCTGAGTCTTCGTTTGGCGTGGGAAGCAATCAAAGAAATAGAAGTCTGGCCATACTGCATTAGAAATTCTGATATAATAACACTTATCTTCTATCATTGCTATGGAAACAGATTTATTTCAACTCTAAGAAGGACAAGTGACATAAATTGCTAAAATGCTTTGCTGTGTTATTGAATTGCAGAAGCTTAAAACTGGAGTACATATCACCAAATGTTCGTAAAATTAATTCAAATTACTCTATGACAAATATATTGTATATAAATACTGTGAAACCATGGAAACTATAAATTATCTAAGTATAAAATAAGACATTGCCAAATTCACATTTTATTAAATAAAGCAATTTAAAGCTGTAACATTTTACTATACATCTTAAGTCCAGCTAAATGTAACTTTGGGGATAACTTCTTTATTGCAGTTATCAGTAATTTTTATTTAAAACAAATAAAATGCATGTTCATTTAGAAAGTTAACTTTGAAATTTGAGCTCTTGGAGGCCCAAACATTTTTGAATTAAACTTTTCGTTTCAGAATGTGTCCAAGAATCGCTCTTTGATTGATATCCGCGAATTTATACACACCCTGTATAAATGGAAATAGAAACTTCAAACTTCCACTGTAATCATAAAACCCATTCTGGAAGTAAGAGTACAAGAATAAGAAGTGGTAAACTACATGTAGTTATGGACTATATAGGATGGTAGCCATGATAACTATTGTTGGTAACCATTCTTACCAATTCTAATTCATATTCTGTTAGACATTCTATAATCATAGTATAATCATAGTATAGTCGAGTTAATTTAAGGTACGCCCTTGTTGTTAGTCGTAAATGAAAATTCACTTGATGAAACTGAGAATAGAAATTGCGCGCGAAATTTATGATCGCACTGTAGAATGAAAACATCATGTTGATATCGTGAGAAATAGTGATAGTGACATAGGTAAAGGGCGAAAACCTATTATTGACCTAACATTTCTTCCGTATCAGTTATCACAGTGTCGCAGATTCAATCGATTTTAAGATACAATTCAAAAAGTTATTTTCTTATAGGAGGTCGTCAGCAATTATGAATGTGTGAGTCCCTGACACATTATTGTTCAAAAGCCAACTAATGATATGAATTTAGTAATTTGTAGCCAAACAAGCAACATCGCCTTCCAGACACAAAATAATACTTGTTTACGCTATAATTATCAAGTACGGCGGCAAAAAACTTCAAAATAAAAACAAAAACACGAAAAACCATCGTCCCATCAATCAATAAACAATTAGCATCGAATCTCAATATTTTATAATCGAATTTCTGGAAATGTTGTTAATGAAAGCAAGTAAATGAAACACCCTGTATGTAGGAATTGAAATTCCTATCCCCTAGTAGCCCTGGTCCTAGCCACTGACTACGTGGAAGTATGCGTATGCCAGCCACGTTCGGGAACACACCCCCTTTTTCGATATCGGTCGAACCTGTCTCTCGCTCGCGGAACAAGTGCCACGGCACAGGCGAGAATGCCAGAAAGTGTTCCACGAACGCGGGGCGCGGGAACACACAAATATGCTGATCATTTGCGGTGAACGTGAACGCTGAGCGGTTTGGCATTCTTTACCTGCAGCTCCTTGTGGCAGTTATCTTTGTGCGTGGCGGCGCGTATCACACCTGCGCGCCAGCCCCATTCGACGATCTTGCCCAGCTTCAGCTTGCTGAAGCCGCTGACGACCGAGAGGAACCGCTTCCCGACGATCTCCTCGCGCGCCTTGCATGCCATTGCTCTACTCCTTGGGAGCTCCGGTGGCTCGGTAGCAAATCCACAAGGGCACCCCGGCCGAAACAAACAAGAACCAAACACTTATAGGCACCCCCGCACACCGTACCGCCTCACATCGCTGGCGCCCACTCCCCAAATTTCGGTTTGGATCGCAGCGCCGATGGGCGCGCACCACTGCTTATCGCCCGCGCTGGTCGAGCTGATAACCGCACTGTGTAACGTTTTAAAAATGCACTATTTGCCCTCGGCTGGGATCATCCCTCTTTTCTCTTTGCGTTTGCGCTTTCGTTTTCCGTCACTTTTGAACTGCTCACCCCCGCACTCGCGGGACACTGGCGAATTCCACGCGGCTTTCCTAGGCTACGCGCGCTTATTTCGCCGAGAGTGTGTGTGGCGGGTGTCGCGTACGCAAAACAACATAGCGCGCGGGTGCTCGCTGCCGCTCGCCGCGCACGATATACGCATGTATAAAGATTTTCAATCTCTCGCTGGCGGCTGGCGCTGGCGCGCGCGACTCACCACCAGGCAGCGCCAGGCGTTCGCGGCGATCGCGCGCGCTCGGCACCGCGTTCGGGGGGCTTCGAAAACCGGCCCGACGCCGCCGCAGGCACCGCGATCGAAATCGAACCGAACCCGAACCGCATTCACCTCTACGGCCAGCCGTGAACATGGCGCACTGCCGCGGTTGCCGCCGTTGCTGCGGCGCGTGGGCGGCTGCAGATAGGCAACCCAATGCGCACATTCACCCGCGATCAAGACAGCATACAGTTACTCAGGGATATCTTCCCCACAGCATCTATTCGAATCGCACATGCCATGAGAAAGATATCCCGGAGCAACTAACTTCTGACCTGATATTTTCCTACTCACACAACTCTAGTCCTGCGATAAAAACCTATAAAATAAACGCTAAAACAAGTAGGAGTAGACGAGTCGAGCAAGAACACAGCAAGGATATTCATGAAAACGTGCATCGCGACGCCATCTGTTATCCAACTTCCAAACTACGTCAACAGTTCAACAAAGCAATCCGGCTTCCAAGTATAATCGACGAAATCACTTTTAATATTATCAGTTTGTCCTGGAAATGCAAACCAACGGTTGATTGGTGTAACACTCGTCACTTATCACAAATTCCTCAATTCCTCAGCACTCAGCACTTATTTGAAGTATCCCAAACTCCTCGGAAATTACAGATTCCTTCTTCTTTGTCGTCGTATTGCACTTGGAAATTGGTGCAGTCGTCATTTTCCTAGCAGAAAATCACTGATTTTGGACATAATATCCCCACAACTTCAACTTTCCACACATTTCTACTCCTCATTATCAGTCGGATTTTTCTTCACTACCAGGAATGCCACATTCATCCATTTTCTTCTGATTTGCTAGCTTTGATTCACCAGAGCAGCAGCTAACCAAACAAATTCACATGTGTGTTAGTGCTGCACAACACAACAATCCACCGCGATCACAGAGCGCTAACTTGACGCTGTCCTCACGGGTATTCACCATCGAGCACGGGATTTGCGGTGCTCCGCGGCGACTTGCGATAATGGCGGCGGGGCCCAGTGCACTCGGCATACCGATACTTATTTAATTCGCACTCAAATGACAATGATAATTGCTAATGAATGACAATAAGCTGTTTGTCGAGGAAAACAGACGCGCGGTGTTGCCAAACATCCGCGCAGGGAACCTTGAGACTCGAAGCTTGGAAAATTTCAAACGTAAACTTTTCAAGAAACATCTCACTGTACCGTAATGCAGCTCATCAGAGAGATGTTATAAATTCAGGTGGTTTTTGGTCAGTTTTAATCGTTTCAGTTGATTTTGGAAAAGTTTTTCAATGGATGTTTAGGTTGTTTTGCACTTCGGTAATCTTCGGAAATGGATTTATCAAGTGCAAGTGGGTCTAATTGTCAATAGATGACGTTACTTTGAATGTACTTGTTTTGAGCTGGAAATTAAGTAATTAAATATAAGTTTTATATTTATTTTAAAGATTTTCACAATAAACACTTATCTTGAATGTTATTCTACGACCGTCCTATATTTAGCATTATTATTGTCCACAGCACAAAGGCTTGTTACTTTTAGTACTGCTACTTAACTGTAGATGTCGTGGCAAGCACGGTAGGTACAAATCGTTCTCCGTTCTCCTCTGCGGGTTCTCCCGCTTCTCCGGTTCACCCCGACGCAACGGTAGCGGTTGAAGGCGCGTTGAGAACGTTGAGAAATGTTAGGAAACAAAGTCGATGTTGTTGTCAGTTGTCAGCTGACGCAGGTTTAGAACTCGGTGCGCTAGGCACGCTCGGTACAACTCGCAACTCGCACACCGCATCAAGAACGCGCACGACGCACAACGTTTCGAAGTAGCGAAACGGCACGCCAAAACAAAGCAAGCCGAGGGTGTCCACAACAGGACAAAAGCGCATCGCATGCAGCGCGTTTCGTGCAAGAGTGCGCGACATGACGGACACGTTCGCGATCCAGTGCGCGGTGTTATCGATAACAAACGCCGTATGAGCGCCGAAACAGCCCAAACAACGACCAGCCTCCACTCAAACCGAACCCACCGATAACCGAACGACAAGACCACACAAGACTGAAGACTGAATCCACCCCGAATGGTTGGTTTACAAATTACAACACCCTGAACTGGACTGAAAACTTTACACAAAAGTACACAACCGAAGAAGAAAAGAAAAGCAGGAGTAAAAGTAAAAACGGAAACACGATAATAGTGCCCAAGCAGCCAGGAAACAGTACCGTCGCCCGAAAACTTCCAATTCTAATCTTAGCCCATCGCTAAAAATAGACGTTGGAAGATTGCTCTACAGAGGACTATAGATAAGCACCGAAGGAGTACAACCGTAGATAAATCATGATTACGGGCATCATATCAAGAGTCGTTATGTAAGTATACTGTTGGTACATGTTTGCTTGTTAACAGATCGTTAATATTCGTGTATTGTGTATTCAAACGCAGCGAAGTGCGAAAACAATCCTAGTAATTTTTGCAAATTAATCGACTCCACGCGACAGGAACACAAAGAGTACACGTGCTGCTGCGAATTGCGATAATTTGCATATTGTTTGTATTTGTTACTACGTACATATGTTCATAGTTTATTTTCAACTTGATGTTATTCAAATGTGGATGATAAATGGTTACAGCTGTTAGCTCAGCGCAGTCAAGTGGTTGTGAGGTTACTGAGGTGGTAAGATATAGTGAATATTTAATTCAATCGAGAGGCGCAGAAAGGGGAAAAATTGGTGGCAATGGTGGCAAGTTCATGACATTTCCATCTTTTCATAGCGGGAAATCGATACGTTTCAATATGTCCCGATTTTCTATATGGAGGTTATGTCGATGTTTTTGTTTTTTGTTAACGGTTTTTACTAAATAAATGCCGTGAATATACAAAAAGTTCCAAAACAGTAACACTCCTCATTTTAAATAAGGAGATATATAACAATATGTTTTAAAATAAGTATTTTTTGTAATTTTCTGCATATAAACCGGATTCAATAGTAATATTCATTATTTAAGTCTATTATACTCTATACTACATGGCAGCATGACTCACAATCATAAAATTGTCTCTCCATATTCTGATATTCATTCGGCTCGATAATCTCCTCACAGTCCTCACCGGTTTCTTTTTAAATTCGGATTGAAAGAAGTTATGCCCAAACAAGGACTAAAGCCTTGGAGCTTGGAATGAAAATGCTGCTCAGCAGTCAGCACAAAATCGCAATATATCGTAGCAATAATTGCAATAAAATCATAACATATGTTTACGTTTAGTTTTTAGTTTACTCTCTTGGTCGTTGATGTCACTGCCATTTAAAAGGCAACTGTTGGCAAGGCAAGCTATATAAATGTTGCAAAGGTGGGATCGCATTGGATGATCCAAGTTTCTCGTATTCATCACCGATTCCATAAATTCGAAGGTGAAATGAGTTCGAGTTCAATTACACCAACGCATGTTCCACACATCCACACATTGCAAAGTTAAATCGATTTCACGGGTTATTGGACATAATAATTTCACCAAAAGACTATACAATACAGGGTGTCCCAATAATTGCGAAATTTCTCTAGCTCTCGACGTTATACGTTATACAGGGTGTAATCAAATTGGCGGAAAAGCTACACGTGGCGCGATTCTTTAATTAATTCTGAGTAGGAAATTTTAATACAAAAATGTTCCAACTCTCTTCGTTTGGTTACACGAGGTCATCAAAGTTTAGATTTTTAGGTTACAAAAATACATAGTTACCAAGCTCCACTGTGGCAGATTTAAAAATCGAACACACCCTGTATTTGGTCACAAACGAAGAGAGTTGGAACATGTTTGTATTAAAATTTTCTAATCTATCAATTACAACTTAAATTAAATCAAAATAATAATGCGAATCAAAGTTGACAAATAAACGTTATGCACGTCATTGGGCGTCTATAAGAGTAGTTCAATATCTGACCACCCATTTAACCAATGTAAATAAGGAGTCTATAATGAGAAAGCCATAACGCCACGCCACTTTTATGGTCTC
>JARJDQ010002999.1:0-12115 GCA_030264215.1 Geostiba sp. GC000077 | reverse complement strand
ATGCTGGCGATGCGCAATACCATCAAGGAGAAAGTCCTGCTGTTCATCAAGAAAGGCAACGGCAGCAGGAGCTACGGCGCGCGCGCGCGTTCCTTCTCTCCTACCAGCTAGTTTTTTTGCCTTTCTGACCACTTTTTATCCAGAAAACCACAAATCCAGCATATCATTTGAAAGCTAATTAAATTCCCTATATTTTGTCACTCATAGTATTACATTGAGTTCTTGCATAATAAAGCCACAATATTTTAAACTCTTTTCTAAAAAATAAAAGTTCAAAATTTCACTTATATTTACATTACTAAAAGATCAAATAAAACTTTACTTATACAAAAAACTAAAGTAAAACTGAAAAGGTAATTAAATTACCTACAATTTGATGTATATTTCATAAAAATATCAATTTACTGGAATGATTTATCAACAATTTAAAAGTTACAACAGATTGGCCACTGATTTCCGTGCCTATTTTTTAAGATTATAACGTTTTAAACTATTCAAACTTACTGTAAAGTTAATCAAGCTCAAAGCCAATTAAAATACCTATAAGTTAATGTATATTTCATTAATATGTGAGGCCTTTGCATTACTTTATCAGCGTTTTAAAACTCACATCGAAAGTTTTTCCTCGCGCACTTTGCAAGTATTTCGAGTTTTAGGTTATGTTAAAGAAATGAAACTCACTGCAAAGTTAGTCAATCGGAAAGACAATTAAAATTCCCTGCAAAATATCACCAGTGCTATTAAATGCCATCAACCCGTAAAGAAGTTATCGAGCCCTAAACTGAAACTTTTATTTAGGTGATCAACCGAAAAGCTCGGAGGAAACTGACGACTTCATGAAGCTCTACTTCACGCTATCACAGCTTGAGGACACCATCGCCTCCGCTAATCTTCGCCTCTATCGCAAGACACCGAGCAATCTGACATATGTAGATACCAGCGACGGCATGTTGTGTCTTCCTCCGAGTGCTGGTGGCAGTCGAGATGATAATTCCGCCGAAAGTGAAAAGTTGTATCGCATCACTTTGTATTACCACGTCAAAGGGCAGAAGAAGCAGCACAATAAGTGTAAGTGATTGCTTTGCTGCTTATTTAAAATGTTGCTATAGTTGCAATGTTATATCTTGTGTGTTGGTGTGCATTGCAGTGAAGAAGAAGATTGGCGACTGCAGGGTGATCTCCGAATCGATGCCATACGTCAATTTGAATGTGCTGCAGGGCGTGCGGGAGCTGAAAGGGAAGCAATTCGGCGTGCTAGTGCAGGTGGAGGATCAATTTGGGGCGGTGATCAAAGCTGGCGACTTCTTCAAGGGCCCCAATTGCACGGTTGGCATGCGTGAGTGTGCATTAACTCATTAACAACCACATAATTTGCGAGTTGCGACACACAGCATGAATAATCGATTAAAAGCTTTAACTCGGTGTTTCGGCCTGTAATTTATTGCCCGTTTGTCAAATTGATTAACTTGTGTTGCGCATTGCAGAGAATTCCCAGCCATTACCAACCATCGTCGAGGAGGCTTACGCAAATCTTGGAGGAGCTGCGCACCCAGCCGACCTTGTTCGCAAGCCTGTGCAGCCCAAACTAGACGTGAAGACGATCCAAACGCCGCCAGCGGACGAAGACACGGATTCCGCGCAGAACTTTGCTTCCTCCGCGACGATACCTTGCAAACACGTGCATCTGCGACATAATGCGCGAGGCCATCATCATCAGCAGCAAGCGCAAAACACGCGGTTACCTGGCATCCCTTACGTCCCTGGCGATCATGTCATTGTCTCAAAGGCAGGGTGTCTTCATTTCGACGACGACCTGCTGGAGACCATCAAGCAAATGCGTGCCAAGCTGCAGAAGCAACAATCTGGCACAACGTAAACAACATCTAATTGTGTGGAATGTGTGGTAATTCTATCGTGAAGATACTTTAAGACGCTGATTGTGAGTGTGGGTTTTTTTTTTACCTGTGAGGTGCGAGTATGAACTCTTTAAATCTGAATAATTTATGCTACATTTTACTATCAATGAATTTTTCAATTAGTTATACGTGTAAAGACGCCAATGTGACTTGTACATATTCTGTATATAAATAAATCATAATATATTTTCTAAAACGAACGATTTTGATGCAGCAAGATGCAACATATATATTTCTGCAAAAAATAGTAGACTACACTAGAAAACAGTAGTTGCTGCTTATACGGTCATGTAGTGAATTAAATTACCTTTCAAGTGACGCCAAGTTCATTACTTTTGGTTAAAGAGAAGCTGAGCAATTCATATTTTAAAAATAACATCTTCCGTTCGATTTCTATCTAAATTTTAAAATGCGAAACTGCGAAGGAGTTTCCTATTGGTCGTCGAGAAACTGAGCGAAATCAATAACTCTGTCGTCATGGGTTACGGCCCATAAGAATCAATGTACGTCGGCCATCATGAAAATCAGTGTCATTTGTTTTGCGTCCGCCGGCCAATCACAGCGCTCTTCGTCGCTTCGTCGCTCCTCGTCACTTTCCAGTTTCGATGCGCAACGCAACCGAATTCTGCACACTTTAACTATTAATTACAAGCTTAATAATTATCCTACAAAAACAAACTGAGTGTTAAACGATGTTGCGTTAAAAGCTTCACCTAATAGTGGTACAAAATAGCGTCACTCATTTGCCGAAACTCTGTAATCAACGATTGAAAAGTACAAATATTCAAGTTTTTTGAGGTTACAAAGTTGAAATCACAAATTTTTATTGAATAGATTGCAATATGTATTTGCCAGCATGTGCTGGACGCAATTTTCGTGAAAAGTGTACAATTTTTCTCCAATGTTTAGGTCCAGTTGCCGAAAATCCTCTAGTCATCAACAAAATCGCAAATAATCATCCAATCATCCAATTTCTTGAACTCCATGCCATCCGGCGGCTTGACTTCCACCTTCTTCTCGGTGATTTCCTTCCAATTATACATATTCTGAAAGCTGATTCAATTCCCTATTAGCAAAGCTACGAATCATTAAAATCTGTTTATTAGTTTTGTCTTAATGAGCAATCAAATTTAACGAAGCAAAAAGTACGTTATTTTTTGTTAAAAGTGCACGACATGACAAAATAGAGATTAAATATAGAAGAAGTCAGTAAATGTACTCAAGTTATATATTTTCTGAAAGCTGATTAAATTTTATATGAAGTGAGCTAAGAATCATTAAATTCGGTTTGTTCGTTTTTTCCTAATATGGAATCAAAGTCAAGACAGCAAAAAGTTAACCATTTTTTGGTAAGTGCACGAGGCAAGAAATGCAACGCACCGAATTCATCAAACTTTAACTATTAATTACAAGCTTAATCATTATCCTACAAAAACAAATGTGTTCTAAACGATAGTGCGTTAAAAGCTTCACCAACTAGTCGTACGAAACAGCAGGAATTACTCGCCAAAACTCTGTAATCAACGATTGAAAAGTACAAACATTCAAGTTTTTTTGAGGTTATCAATTAAGGGAAGACTTAGAAGAGGTAAAACAAAGTTGAAATCACAATTTTTAATGAAAGATTACAATATGTATTTGCCAGCATGTGCTGGACGCAATTTCCATGAAAAGTGTACAATTTTTCTCCAATGTTTAGTAGCTCCAGTTGCCGAAAATCCTCTAATCAGCAACAAAAACGCAAATTATCAGCAGCAAAGTTTATCCATCCCATTTCTTGAACTCCATGCCATCCGGCGGCTTGACTTCCACCTTCTTCTCGGCAATTTCCTTCCAGTTGGTGCTAAGCACCGTTCCACCCGACTCCATCTTGAAAACATCAAAGACTCCACAGTTAAAACAATTTTTGAGGCAATATGTAATATGTACTTGGTACTTACAAAGCTCTTGTTCATTGCCTTCTTGACTTCATCATTGCCCTCACCATAGATCTTCTGGAAGAGCTGGTTGAGTCCATCTTCCCCTTCAGGTTTCTCTTTGGCTTCCTCCTCTTTGATCTCCTTCTCAATGGCAGACCAATCAGTGCCCTTGCTGGTGGGATAACTGGGTGGTTTGTCACTGGCACTGGCAGCTGCAGGGGCTGCAGCTGCAGGGGCTGCAGCTGCAGTGGCTGCCACTGCCGATATTGGCATGGGCAGTGGCTCTTCAGCACTGCCCTCAAGTCTCTCCCAGCGGAAGCCTTCAAGCTTCTGCAGTTTTATCTCAATCTGCAATGCAAACAATTTATTTGCAACATATGCAATGTTCTAATGTACTCAAGTATATTTAACTTAGCAATACATACTTTGGTAGACATTATCTTGTAGGTGCTGTTATCAGGGACGATAGGGCGCAAAAGATTGAACCTGACTTGGTTCTCCTGCACATCTGGCAGCTTAATGGTCACTGTGAGGCTGTGCTCTTGAATGTCGACAGTGAGCTGGTCCTCTTGCACATTCTTGACTAAGATGGTCACTACCACACCGCCTTCAGTTTGATACCAATCACTTTTGAGTTGTTCCAATTGTTCCAATGGATTTGCCTAGGTACATATATATATAAATTTCCGTGCTTAGATTCAGTTATTGAACGTTTTACTGCAAACTGGAAACATACCATTTTGAGTCGTGAGTCGTGAATCTGGACGTGATTTGCAGTCTTTGCTGTTTGTCTCTGATGCTCAGTCTGAACTCGGAAATCTGAATTTTAAGCCTGGGACGAGCGTGAGAGGCGTGAGAGATGCAAACAGGAACCGGGTGCGAGACCTAAACGCGGAGAATCACCGTCGTAGCCGCCGTCAAAAGGCTGCGACTAGTGCAACGACAATCGGACGACTCATATTATAGGCAACTCAACATACACCAATTCCACTCCAACGTATTTTTGAACGTTGGGTACGAGCAATTAACAATTTGTTTTCCGTGACCCGGGTGGAAAACATACAGTACAATGTGCAAATACTCAACTATTCCTAACAACGTTTGCGTGAGCAATGCCTTTTTGGTTCTATAAACCCCCTGGCTCCCTGTTTGGTGTATGTTGAGTTGGCTATATTATGAACCGTCGGGTCTTTGAGCAGGCCCGTTAGTCGCCCGATCGTCGTTGCGCTAGTCGCAGCCAAAATTAAACGGCGGCGTCTCTTCGGTTTTGTTGCGTTTTGCGTTGATTTTCGCGTGGAAATTCGCCGCACCGCCTCCACACTTGCACAAACACCAACTGATTAGATAAACGCACGCTCGTGAGCAATAAAACACTCTTCTACAAGACCACCCGGGGCACGACAAGAAATAAAAAACGGTAAGAATGATTTGGCGGCGTTTTGCACTTTTGCCCTTTCAAACGTAATTATTCAACTTATTCCGCTTGCAACATTCGAAATCACTATGGAAATGCAACAATTGGCGTGTGTTCTGTGTCCAGTGCGGTCCAATGTGTCCATGACTTTAATTTTACTTGCTGTGGGAATGTGGGTTTAATTGAGGTTTTTTTTTTCATCAAGCAATGACTGACTTTGATAAGCTTTCTGATGAAGCCCTACGCACCAAACTGCTGGAGCATGGCTTTCCAGTCATGCCCATCACAGGCACCACAAGGAAGATTATGATTAAGAAGCTGAAACTACTCCAGGAGAATAGAAAGAAGGCCAATGCACTTGAGCGAAGGTACTGAGCATAAATTCAGGTTTTTGTTTGGTTCTCATTGTATTTTTGTGTTCATTCCTAAATAGAACAATGGCAAAGTATTCAAGTGATGATGATAGTGAGCTGGAGAAGAAGCCGAAAGGCCGGCGAGCGACCGTCGCGCCAATAATGACTGCAAAACCAAAAGTTCAAAGTCAAACAAATGGTAACCACTCTGGAGGTGCAGGTAGAAGTGCAGCTGGAAAGAAGAATCGTCTCATGGTTCAGGTGCAGCACTTCTCTAGCGATACCAGCTCGGATACGGAGCCGGAGCTGCCGGAGGTTTATTCAACGCCGAGACAGGTGCACCTAGAACTAGAAGATGCCGGCGAGGAAGAGGACGAAGACGATTCACTAGGTAACGTAAGCTTTGTGAATTGTGTTTTTGAAGCTAAATATTTGTTAAATCAGCAGGGCTAAATCTGAACAATTCGTACTCGAATCAGTCGAGCAACAACAGCGGCTCGCCGCCGAAGCGGTTCACCATGGAGCCGCGGAGGCATACGCCATCGGTGCAGCGCCCCCAGCCGTTAAAGTCCGCGTACACGGCGTTTCGGACGCCGCTAGCGCTCGGGGAGCAGGCAACCTCCACGCCCGGCGAGGAGCAGGCGAATCATCTGCGCGCCCGCCGCTGTTTGGCGTCGACCGCGCTCGACGATGAGGAGGATCTCGGTCTGCTGGAGCAGACGCCCTACCTGAAGAACTTCAGCAAGCGCCTGTCGCTGCTCACTGCCAAGGAGAGCGAGCGCAGGCATCCTCTGCGACACGATGCGAGTCGGCCAAACATTTTCATCAGGTAGCGTACGATAAGTAATAAAAACAAAAGAGAAAACAATAACTAAAGTAAGGGTAACATAACATTAGGATGACATGATGCGCGTTTCCCATTTTGCGTAGTTTTTATTTGTTTAGTGCCATTATTGTAGCGGCTAGACGCATACGCGAAAAACTTAATTTTTTGTTGTAACGTTTCTTCAAAATGAGTATGATGGGAAATTTGCTTATATCCTGGGAACTAGTCATCCGATCACGAAGAATCTCACGTTGGCAGATAGAGCAAGTCTTCACGCATCGGATAGGGTAGCTTTTATTTGTTTATTACCATATTTTGTAGCGGCTAGACGCATACGCGGAAAACTTAATTTTTTGTTGTATCGTTTCTTCAAAACTAGTATTATTGGTAATTTGCTTATATCTTGGGAACTATTCATCCGATCACGAAGAATATCATGTTGACAGATAGAGCAAGTCTTTGCGCATCGGGTAGGGTAGTTTTTATTTCTTTAGTGCCATTTATGTAGCGGCTAGACGCATACGCGAAAAACTTAATTTTTTGTTGTAACGTTTCTTCAAAATGAGAATGATTGAAAATTTGCTTATATCCTGGGAACTAGTAATCCGATCACGAAGAATGTCACGTTGGCAGATAGAGCAAGTTTTCACGCATCGGATACGGTTGTTTTTATTTGTTTAGTACCATATCTTGTAGCGGCTAGACGCATACGCGAAAAACTTAATTTTTTGTTGTAACGTTTCTTCAAAACTAGTATGATTGGTAATTTGCTTATATCTTGGGAACTATTCATCCGATCATGAAGAATATCATGTTGACAGATAGAGCAAGTCTTTGCGCATCGGATAGGGTAGTTTTTATTTCTTTAGTGCCATTTATGTAGCGGCTACAGGCATGCGCGTGAAACTTTATTTTTTTCGTAACATTTCGGGCAAACATTTTGATCAGGTAGCAGCGTACGATAAATAATAAAAACAAAAGAGAAAAGAATGACTACAGTTAGGGTATATTCACACGAGGATACCTAGATCCGCGTATCTTTGTTTAATCACAGCCTAAGCTTTGTCGTTTTTCTTCTAGAACAAAGCAGAAATTGATGATGTTCTTCCGCACCGAGTCGAAGCGCCGCATGTCGACAAACACCAACTGCCGGAATACGTCTGGCGCCGCTCTGAAGAGCGAGGAAAACACCGGCAACTTGATCTCGCTGGCGCTGGTGGCCGCTGTTGCCATGTTCTTTGTCATTTTGGTCGCTCTCTACTACGGCTTGCATCGCGGCAGCAACACCAACGATATTATTGGTTAGTTTTGACATTGGTGTGCTGCTGTTTAAATCAGTTGTTGAACGTTGTTTTTTTTTTTCTAGGCTTAAAAGTGCCTTATTGCTCGCACACCGTGACGCGTGATTGTCTCAGTCATGACGAAGCCGTTGGCGGGATCGATTTGTATAAAATTTTTAAACCGATGCTCATTGAGCTGGCCATTGACTACCAGTGCGGGTATTTGGTCGCGCCGCCGGTGCAGTCGGTAAAGAAGACGTTCTACATGACCGACGCCGACATCGTGCGTTTTGTGAAGGAGAACTATAAGATTCAGGATGAGCGCGCGATTCGGCAGGATATCGATAGTTTTGTGCTCATTGCGCATCACAATCGGTTTCTCGGCGTGTCGGTGCTGCGCGTTGATCCCAAGTCGCAGAGTGATGATTATTTGCTTATCGATGACATTAAAGAAGCCGTAAGTATCAAGAGCAATACAATATTAGGATGAGAGGATGCGTATCTCCCCTTAGTGCCATTTTTGTAGCGGCTAGACGCATGCGCGTAAAACTTGATATAATTTTTGTAACATATCTTCGAAACGAGTATGACCGGAAATTTGCATATAACTTGGTAACTACTCATCCGATCACGAAGAATGTCATGTTGACAGATAGAGCAAGTCTTTGCTCATCGGATAGGGTAGTTTATTTGTTTAGTACCATTTTTTGTATCGGCTAGACTCATACGCGGAAAACTTAATTTTTTGTTGCAACGTTTCTTCAAAACTAGTTTGATTGGAAATTTGCTTATATCCTGGGAACTGGTCATCCGATCACGAAGAATGTCATGTTGACACATAGAGCAAGTCTTTGCGCATGGGATAGGGTAGTTTCAATTTCTATAGTGTTATTTATGTAGCGGCTAGACGCATGCGCGTATCTTAAATTTTTGTTGTAACATTTCTTCAAAACTAGTATGACCGGAAAATTGCTTATAACTTGGGAACTAATCATCCGATTATGAAGAATGTCATGTTGGCAGATAGAGCAAGTCTTTGCGCTGCGGATAGGGTAGTTTTTATTTCTATAGTATCATTTATGTAGCATCTAGACGCATGCGCGTAATTTTTTAATATTTCTTCGTAGCGAGTATGATTGGAAATTTGCTTATATCTTGGGAACTAATCATCCGATTATGAAGAATGACATATTGGCAGATTGAGCAAGTCCTTGCCCACATTCACATGAATATACAATTTTGTTTATTTTGTTTTTGTACCTATAGAATGAGCTGCTTGAAAATGGCGTCTACACACGAGCATTCGCAGTGCTATCACCCAGCTTGCCCTGGAGATGCTCCTTCTGGCAGAAGATCACTTCCCTGCTCAAAGCAACATTTATCATCTTATCGTTAGCTGGGGCATTATTCCTCGGGAAGTTCGCCTACAAATGGCTCAAGTACTATCAGCACAAGCGCAAGGAAGAGGTGGTGATGCTCGTGGAGAAGATACTGGAGATGCTGCAGACGCAGCCCGGCGACGATCAATTCCTCGTGATCAATCACGTGCGTGACATGATCATTCCGATTGGTTCACGAAAAAGTAAGCACGCACAAGCAAAGAAACAAACCCGCAACATAGGCAACACATTATACATATTTGTGCATTTCATCACACAGAAATGGACGGTGTGTGGCAGCGCGCGCTGAAATTCATCGACGAGAACGAGTCACGCGTGCGCACCGAGGTGCAGGTGGTGAAGGGCGAGTCCAACGAGGTGTGGCGCTGGATCGGCGCGCAGAACGTCTCGCTGAACTGCTCGGCGGCGTCGCCCGCCGGCAAACTCTGGCAGGGGCAGGCGTTCGACGTGCAGACGCCGCCGTGCTCGCCGACGCCGTGCCTCAAGATACGCGGCATGATCGACGACGCCGACAGGGGATGCAACAAGGCCGGCATCCGCGACGCCATCCTCGGAAAGTGCGCGCAATGCCGTGTGCTGCACGTCGCCGCCGACATCAACACCAAGTGCGTTTATTTGAAGTGCGCAGACACCAACGACGCGGCCATCGCCTATCGCTGCCTCCATGGCAACTGGTACGCCGGGCACATTGTGACGGTGAAGTATCTCCGGCTAGAGCGGTATATGCAACGCTTTCCCGACAGTCCTGTATCCGGCCCGCCATTTTTGAAAATTTAAGCACACAAATCAATTTATAGGTTAGTTTCTCACAATGTCGAATGTGTTTGGCATCGACATTGTATAAAACAAAAGTTGTTTATGAACAATCTGAACCTAACCTGTATCGTTTGTTTGAAAAATGTTTAAAACAGTTACAAATTTGCAATGTGCATGTTTTTACCGAGTAAAGGAGCAACTAATTTGATTTTAACTGAGCCGGCCGCCATCTTTGAAAATGTAAGCTATTCATCAATCAATAGGTTAGTTTTGTAATGCCAACATTGCAAACATTGCATTTCTTTGTTTTATACAATGTCAATCAATGTCAAAAACATTGTATAAAACAAAAGTTGTTTATTTTTTTTCACCTAGCCTAATGTTTAATTTAAAACAGTTACAAAATTGCAATGTGCAGTATTATACCGAGTAAATAATTTGATTTTAACCCGCTGCTCAACAAACATCAACATTTATTGTGAAGAAAACAAAAACTCAAAAATGTTACTTAAGCCCCTCCTGGAAGGTGAGCGTTTTGTTGCTCTCCATCTCCTCCTGCATCTCGAGCGTGCGTTTTTTGTACTTGTCGGCAAGCTCTTTGTCCTTTGCAACTCCTGCAGATTAAGTATGTTTAAGATGATTAAGTATGACGCAAGCAAAATAATATTAATAAGCTTGTTGACAACAACTCACCTTCACCTTTTGCATACATCTGACTCAAGTTGGCACAACTGTAGATGTTCCCCAGGTGGCAGCCCTCCTGCGCATACTTGTATGCCATCCGCATGTCTGGCCGCGATATAAACTCGTTTTTCTTTGCACTTTTGGGGTTTTTCATTCCTGAGATGTACATTCCAGAAAGGTAATAGCATGCATTTGCGTTTTTGGCTTCACATGCACGTTTTAACAACGCTTGACCCTTGAAACCATCTAGATATTACTTGATTACTTGCTACACATGTATAGGAATAGCGGAATACCTTGGGAATGTCCATTGCCACACCTTTCGCCTCATTGTTTGTAATTAATACTTGCGCTTGATTGAAGCAGCCCTCCGGCTCGCCCGCCTCGCAGGCGAGCGTCATGTACTTGTACCCAGCTTGGAAGTCTTCCTTCTGGCCGCCTTTGCCCATGAGGCAGTAGCTGGCGAACTTGTAGCAGGACTTGCCATATCGGTAATCATCACAGTTGGTTTTGTACAGTTTGCCAGCTTTCTCAAAGTCCTTCTTGATGGCCTCCAGGAAGTCGCCGAGCAGGTGACACACTAAATGGAAAGCAGCACACTGTGCAGTACAATGCACAGAAAATCGCAGGAAAATCGATTCTATGGAGTGTAATTATAAAAGTAAGGTTACCTTCAGGCTTTTTTTCACTGTAGCATCCGAAACGATACTCAATGCCTAAATTCTTGATGTAGTCTTGCACTTCGCCCTCCGATTTAAAGTCGTATGCCATTATTGCTAAACTAAGAAACTATTTACAACAAGTTATGACATTATTATTTACTAAATTATTTACAAACGATTCAAGAGAAGGTGCTGCCGTCGTGCGGACTATGTGATGAATCACAGAAGAGAAGAACACTTCCTTTTTCTGGATTTTCTGGATTTTTTGGACCAAGTTGAAAAATAATTACAAGTTACACAAATTATAATCCTCTCATGCGAAGTTCGTCTTGTGTTTTAAGATATTGACATGGTATTAAAGCTTATTTCATGTCTGTAATTGTTTCTAAAAAGTATGAAAAGTTGTACTAAACATAATTTTAATGTCATATTCTCACAACGTCAATAAGATTTACGCACCATCAATAAAAGCAACTTCCTTAGGGTTTCGTTCCTTGGCTTCAGCAACAGTATCATTCAACAGTTGCGCATTGCCTTGGTATTTGTAACATTTTGCCAGCAGCAGGAACGATCGCAAGCAATTCTCATTCAGTCTCAGTGCCCATCTTAAATCTTCAATCGCCCTGTCATATCTTCCGAGTTTAATTTGCGTTAACGCTCTGTTATTGTATAGGAGTGGACTGTCTTTTATTTGTTCAATTGCCTAAAACAATAAATTTTAACTTACTTAGGTTTTTACTTTTCACTATACTATTTATACAATAATTAATACCTTATTGTAGTAGCACAGAGCTTTTTCAAACTCACACCTTCGAAAAGCCTTCGTCGCTTGCATCTTGAACGTCTCCATGCGCTCAGTGCGCACCAATTTGTCCTTGTAGCGCTTGTCCGCATCCTTCGACACT
>JARJDQ010002989.1:0-11574 GCA_030264215.1 Geostiba sp. GC000077 | reverse complement strand
GTATATCAAGTAATTGATTTGAAACATGTTGAGTTTTCACAGATTTGGTTCAAATAGATTAATTTTCTTTGTATTTTGCTGTTTTTGGAGTTGTCTGAAAAAGCAATGCAGAATTGCTTGGAACGGTGGCGCCATCTGTATTATTTTCATGGAAGTTGCATCTCGGAATCTGCATAATACCACAAGGTGACCACAAGTTATGCATTGAATATGGATTTGTCTGCTTATGCCGACAAATTACACTTGTCTGACCTCGAAAAAGCTTAATTATTTATAAACTACTAAATATTCAGAGTTCTAGTTTTGCACATTCGAAACAGGGCTTTGATAGAAACTTTTAATATGTGATTTCTTGAAAACACGAATAGTGGAGTTGTCTGCTTCTGCCAAAACGCCACTGATATAAAGTGGCATGCTGCTATCGCGAAGTAATACCGAGAAGGTGATTCCGCTATAGTAGCATTAGCTTACGGTAGAAAAAAAAACCTTAACATATTAATCTATTTGCAAGAATCTACAATATAAATAGTGGTGCCACCTGTGAACGAATGCTTGAAGTTGCGCATGACGCAAACATTTCATCACAGTACAGCAATGTGATACTTTTCCGACTCAAATAAATGCAGACCGTACTTACGTTCAAGATTAAGCATTTCTTTGGTGTCATATTCAGGATTAGTGGGATCTGCTTCATGGAGTAGGTGCAACAACCGATCGATTTTGCCTTCATCAATCTCGGTAACATCCTCTTTAATCTCATCTAATCGCTTGTCCAGGGAATCGTCTAATAACTCAATTTTCTTCTTCTTTTCTTCCACTACAAAACCAAATCACAATAGAAAATTAACACAATAGAAAAAATTAAACGTCTTCTGGTGCTAAATCTTACGTAATTGTTGAGGATCCAATGATAAATCGGTCGTTACAAAGTTAGCTGGAAAGAGGCCTTCGCCCCGTTGATTGCTCCCCTTCCACCAGTTCGGATCGGAATCATCAATGATAAATACTACAAGTAAAAATACAACAAAAACACGATAAGCCCATTGTCCTCTTATAATTTGGGAGATAACGAGTCTTACTGATTTCTCCATCGTTGAATGTCAACTCGTTGTCCTCCGCAGCTACAAAATCATACAACGCACGCACTTTGCGTTGTTCCTTCGCCGGGGCGACAGCAGTGACATTCGTTGACGGATACAGCGATGACGGTCCAGCTGCAGCTCCACCAGCTCCACCTGCTCCACCTGCAGCTGCAGCTGTAGCTGTGTTTGCAGAGGTCGATGTGGAACTTATCGTCGCGTATGTTGCGCTGGCATTGTGCGGCGAACTGCTGCTGTTTTCCTTCAGGGAGAGCTCGATCGCCTTCGCAATCTGATCCTCCTCCTCCTGCGATTGCACCACGTTGGGATCTTTGCTCAACTGCACCGTGCGCTTTGGCGCCTCCTCCTCCGCGGTGAAATCTATCCGAGAATTCTTTAGCTTGGCATAGAGCGATGGAATCAGATTGAGCTGCGGATCGCTCTTGAACTCGTTCTCCGCCCACTTCTTCAGGCTCTCCCTGAGCTTCTTGTTGACCTGTGGATGACTCTTCTGCAGCAGCTTGCAGTACTCGTTCTCGAAGTCGCGCGACGCAATCTCCAGGTGGAAGATGACGCCGCAGTTCTTTATACACGCATCTAGAAGCTGGAATTTTCATTGCATAACATTACAATATTTGCCCTTAATTGCATTAGGAATATTTGATATATTGTGCATTACTGTGACTGCTTGTATGGCAACATGTGGATCATTGTTCTGTATACGCTTGACGATCGCGCGCATGTAGTCCTTGGCGGCGGCGGGCGTCTTGCCGGCCTTATCGCACACCTCCATGATCATGCCCCATTCCTCCTTGGTGTTCTTATCATCAGTTGCCTTGGCTGCAGCACAAAACAATTGATTGGTGCATGTTCAGTGCAAGTGTCCCGAGTGCGGTCAACATCGTCGTAAACACGCTGTCGTCAATATCAATTAGGAGCTTCTGCGCGATTAGCTCGGGCGAAAACAATAAAAATACGCAGCGAATGACTCACCAACTTCGGTCTCGCACGGTGTCGCAGCCCCAAACAACCCCATGGTGCTCACACTTTTCTCCAGGCACCGATTTGATTGGCAGCGAGGTGGGAACTATTCGATTAGGTGTCTCGTATTGTGGCTCGTTCAAAGGGGGCACGTAAATGGCTATTTACATTATTAATTTTTCCTTGGGAGGCTTGAGAGTTGTATTCTGCGACAGATTCAAGCTGATTCAAGCCAAGTTCAAGCGACTATCGCTGACAGTACGAGTACTGACGGCTGACGTGCTTGATAACACTTGACAGCATCATGACAAGGCGGCGCGGCGATAGGTTATTTGAAAATTTGCTGCGTTGCCAAATTTATTGTTAATTTGAATAAATGGCAACCGCTTGAAGAACAAAGTTGCCTGGCGTTTTCCGTCCATTAATACACACCTTGTATATTTCTGTAGCTTTTTTGCAGAATCATATTTCTGCACTAGTTTTCTCGAAATCTAATTTCATCACTATCGGACAAAAACAGTGGATTCGTTCTGGAAACAACGACACAAACAAATTTACATCCTGTTTTATTATGCTAAATGACATCAAGGCAAATTACAATAGCTAGCAGGGCAAGCAACACAAAGTGCTTGATTTGATCATCAACTTCAGCGACAGTCCTTCAGATCTTGTAACGCTATCTCCTCTTTAGAAGCCTTTTCCTCACTACGTGCACTTTTCATAACTTCGCCATTGCAAATTTGCCAGTGGCGCATCCAAGTAACTCTTTGAGCAAATGTTCCATTACACTTTGAACATGCGAATGGCTTGTGCTTAGTATGCGTTTGTAAATGGCGTTTCAAATTAGTCTTAAACGCACTGGTAAACGCACATAGTTTACACTTAAACCGTACTGCATTAAAACAATTTGAAGTCATTTTCCGCTGTTTCGTTCCCAATTCTTGAGAAATTTCTTCGTTCTCCAATTCTGGCGCGTTAACATCCTCAGATTTACCTTGATTTGAGCCTACACTGTTACCATCAATTCTAATCACAGTAAAGTAATCCTTAATTTTTAATGGATCCATTACGTCTTGAAGATTCAACGATATAATATGTTTTGCTCTACCACGGGTTTCATTAAACTTGCCCTTGCAAATTCGCAAATGGCACTGCAAATCATTGTTAGACCCAAATCCGCGTTCACACTTTGAACATGCGAATGGCCTGTGAGTAGAATGTGTTTGTCGCAAATGACGTCTAATATTAGCGTAATACGCAGTGGTGAACGCACACAGTTTACACTTAAACCGTGAACTAGCAAGAATTGAAGTCTTTTTTCTGGGTTTCTGTAGCTTGTTCGGCACCTCAATTTCAGATACAGTATAGTACTGCTTCATTTTCGACGGATCCTTCAGATCTTGTAGAGTGAGCGATATCACATTCCTTCTCTTAGGAGGAGGTCCATTTGATCTCGCTACCTCGCCATTGCAATTTCGCAAGTGGCTCTGCATATAAAATCTTTGCCCAAATGTACTACCACACTTTGAACATGAGAATGGCTTGTCCTTTGAATGAGATATCAAGTGCGCTTTTATAAGGCATATGTACTTATTTGTATACGTACAAAGTTTACAATGAAACAAAGGCACACGTTTTGTTGGCGATTTCGGACAAATCTCTTCAATTTCTTCAGCTGCATCTTTATCATTGTCCTTCGCCTCTACTTCAATCATAGTGTAGCATTTCTCAATTTTTAATGGATCCTTCAAATCTTGCAGAGTCCATGATAGCACTCGTTTTGATGATGGGCTTTTCATCGTAGTAATCGCATGTCTACTAATCTTGCCATTGCACTTACGCAAATGCTTCTGCATTATTGATTGTTGCGTAAATCTGCTATTGCACTTTGAACATGCGAATGGTTTGACCGTAAAATGTGATTGCAAGTGCGTTTTTAAATTGCACAAGAATGCATTGGTATAATCACAAAATTTACACTTGAACACCTTTTTCGTCATCTTTTTTGTCGTGCTGTCAGAAAATTCTGACTTTACTGAAAATTCTTCACTGTCAGCTTCATCTGGATGAGTCGAGTTGTTAATCTTATAATCTCCCAGGTCTTCAGCTCTTTGCACTTTGGCATTACTATTAACATTATCATTGATAAATATTTTAGTCATAGTGATGTACTTCTTGTACAATGGACCCTTCAAATCTTGTAAACTCAATGGTTTCACTACTTTTGATGTTATGTTTCTCTTGGCACGTTTACTAATCAAGCTATCGCCATTGCAATTTTTCCAGTGACGCATCAGATTGCATCTATATGTAAATGTTCCATTACACTTTGAACAAATAACTGGCTTGCACTCGGTATGTGTTTGTAAATGCCGTTTTATATTTTTCAAAACCGGGCTGGTGTACGCACACAGTTTACATTTATACATATTTAAACACTGCGTTGAAGTCGTTTCTTCTAGCTTCCATCGCGATTTTGGACAAATCTCTTCAATATCTACAGCATCCTCCTCTGCTCCCATAGCATCTGCATCTTCAAAATCTTCCATCTCTGTTTTTATACCTTTTAACAAGTGATCATCATTTGGGGGTAATTCCTCCCCCTTCACAGGTGTATGATGTAATGCATGAGGATAATTTGAAGTTGTTTTCCATGAACTAATCTCTTCATTTTCCTCTTTTGTAACTAGATCTTGATCCTGGTTAGTTGAGTCTTTAGTATTATCATCAATTTGAGTCACAGTGTAGTACTTCTGCATTCTCAGCGGATCCTCCAGGTCTTGTAAAGTCAACGATATCACCGTTCTCGATCCACTTACCCTCTTTCGACCATATTGTGCAAATTTACTAATCTTGCCCTTGCAATTTCGCCAGTGGCGCACCATAGTTTTTTTGTGGGCAAATGTACCACTACACTTTGAACATATGAATGGCTTGTCCTTAAAATGTGATAGCAAGTGCACTTTTAAGACAGACATTTTCAAACAGGTATATGCACAAAGTTTACAATTCAACACCGCAGGCTTTTTTCGTCGTTTTCTTTGCGATTGTGGACGAATCTCTTCTCTTTCTATATCATCTGTTTCATCATCAACTTCTGCAGCTAGATAGGGTTCAATTTTATGAACTGTTAATAAGTCATAATCATTTTTAGTCTCAGTGTCAGCCGTTTTCTCTGGCTCGGACTCTTGTAGCGTTAACGATGATTCATTCCCCTCATCAGGGGAATGATGTAGTTGTAGTGCATCAGCAAGATTACAATGGTTTTCCTTGGCATAGTATGTAATTTCAGATAAATCTCTTCATTGTCCACTTCTGCATCTAGGTCGTGATCCTGATTTGCAGGGTCCTCGGTATTATCAAGTGCAATAAGGGAATTACTTTCACTGATATCTTCCTGTGATTGCTGAGGATTTAATTGAACATCCTCTATAACTATTTCAGTTACTGACGGTTCTAATTTAATGCAATTCTCTGAGCTTTTATGATTTTCAAGACTTCTTGCTGTTTTGAATGTTAAGTTGCACACCTCACAAGAAAGATTTGGAACACGTTTTCTCTGTTTTTCCTGCAGTTGCAATTTGTTTGCTCCTTCAATTTCAGGTTTAACAATAGAATCTAGGTCAAAATCCTCCAAGTTTAACATCACATCTTTACTGTTCTGATAGTTCTCTAAATATTTAGTTCCAGTTTGGACAGGTGCACATTCATTTGCTTTCTTGATACATTCTTCTGATATAAACTCAATTGACTCAGTTGTATCATATTGATCATATGCAGCTTGAGGTGGAGCACCAGCTTGTATCCCTCTCGCAATAAGTAACTGCTGTAGCTCTGCATCAATTAGAACTAGCTGCAGTATAAATGTGAATGCATCTTGGATGTTGTTAAGGCATGATGTACACACAAGTGAAGGCAATCCATCATTTTCTTGCAGCTGGAAATTGTACACCAAAAATGCAATACAATTGAAGTATTCTGTTCTAAGTTAACTTACATTTAAAGAAGCAATGCTTATGAGCATTTCTTTAACAGGCGGATATGAGGGATTAGTGGGATGTGCACTTCCCTCGAAAATTGATGTCATTCCAGATTCCGTACTCTTGCAACAACGGCATATTTCTGTGAAGTTCAAGTCCAAGTCCATGATTATTATTTAATATGTTGAGATAGATTAATGTTTTATTATTTTAAAACATTTGTTGTTGTTGCACAAGGCGCGAACTAGACGTTTGTTTGGTCTGCAGGCCTGCAGCAGTCTGCAGGAACGCAGGAAGAGGTTCTCTTCAGTTTAGGTTCTGCAGGGGACGCTGCAGTCGAGATATTTCAATTTTCGCATTTGTGCTGTGTGCATGAAATATAGTTACGTTTCTTGATGAGGAAGATGTCGTAGGATTTTAATAAGCAAAACGAACCAATGAATTAATCAACAATTGTTGCTTTTATAATCTCAACTTTATACCTCGACGATCAAAAATAGAATGTGCGCGTCCAAGATGCGTGCCAGCTTGTCCAATCTCATGACGGCGCTTGAACCTCGATCGAGCGACTTCGCAACAAATCGGCTTTCAACACTCTACAAGGCACCTCGGATGTGACATACAGGGTGTAGTTATGGTAGCGGTACTCTGACGTAACTATGCCCTCCAACACAACAGCTGGATTGGAAGTCATCATCGCTTAAATGTTTATTGATTATGCAGTCATTTATAATTTAAAACAATATAATCATGAAATGTTTAGTTTCTGTAATTTTAAAGATTAAAGGCTTCCCTTGTGCTCCACAAAATAAATTTCCACATCTGAAGAGTACACTGTTTCCATTCTTTGTCCTTTTCTTTGGCATGTGTTCGTAAGTGCTCTTTCAAAATAAACTTTTTCCCAGTAGTATGCACAAGACTAATTAATAATGCACCAGCAGGATTTGTATACGTTTTTACGGCATCGTGATCATCAGCATTATGTTGATCATCAACTTCCGCGACAGTCGTTCAGACCTTGTAACGGTACCTCCTCTTTTGAAGCCTCTCCCTTACTACGTGCACTTTTCATAATTTCGCCATTGCATATTTGCCAGTGGCGGAGCCAAGTAACTATTTGAGCAAATGTTCCATTACACTTTGAACATGCGAATGGCTTGTGCTTAGGCTTAGCATATGTTTGTAAATGGCGTTTAAAATTAGTCTAAAACGCGCACAGTTTACACTTAAACCGTAGTGCATTAGAACGATTTGAAGTAGATTTCCGCAGTTTAGTCAACATTCTCAGATTCACCCTGATTTGAACCTACACTGTTACCATCAATTCCAACCACAGTAAAGTACTCCTTAATTTTTAATGGATCCATCACGTCTTGAAGATTCAACGATATCATATCTTTTGCTGCCCTACTACGGGTTTTATTAAACTTGCCTTTGCAAATTCGCAAATGGCACTGCAAATCATGGTTACACCAAAATCCGTGTTCACACTTTGAACATGCGACTGGCCTGTGAGTAGAATGTGTTTGTCGCAAATGACGTCTAATACTAGCGTAATACGCAGTGGTGAACGCACACAGTTTACACTTAAACCATGAACTAGCAGGAATTGAAGTCTTTTTTCTTGGTTTCTGTAGCTTGGTCGGCACCTCAATTTCAGATACAGTATAGTACTGCTTCATTTTCGACGGATCCTTCAGATCTTGTAGAGTGAGCGATATCACATTCCTTCTCTTAGGAGGAGGTCCCTTTGATCTCGCAACCTCGGCATTGCAATTTCGCAAGTGCCTCAGCATATTAGATCTTTGCCAAAATGTACTACTACACTTTGAACATGAGAATGGCTTGTCCTTAGAATGTGATATCAAGTGCACTTTCATATTACTTATGTACTTATTTGTATATGTACAAAGTTTACAATGAAACAAAGGCACACGTTTTGTTGGCGATTTCGGACAAATCTCTTCAATTTCTTCAGCTGCATCTTTATCATTATCCTTCGCCTCTACTTCAATCATAGTGTAGCATTTCTTAATTTTTAATGGATCCTTCAAATCTTGCAGAGTCCATGATAGCACTCGTTTTGATGATGGGCTTTTCATCTTAGCAATCACATGTCTACTAATCTTGCCATTGCACTTACGCAAGTGAATCTGCATCAATCGGTGTAGCGTAAAAGTGCTATTGCACTTTGAACATGCGAATGGCTTGATCTTCAAATGTGATTGCAAGTGTGTTTTTAAATTACACAATAACGCATTGGTAAAATCACAAAATTTACACTTAAACACCTTTTTCGTCGTCTTTTGTATACGTTTCTTTCCCGATTTTGGACAAATCTGTTCATTACCGCCATTTGGAGTGCTGTCTGCTCTACGACCTGAACTTCTCCTTCTTTTCCGGTTTCCACGGGGTGTCAAGTCAGACTCTGAAGATTCTTCACTGTTTCCACCTTCATTGTCAGCTTCATCTTGACGAGTTGAATTGTTAATCTTATAATGTCCCATGTCTTCAGCTCTTTGCACTTTGGCATTACTATTATCATTATCCTTGATATACATTTTAGTTACAGTGATGAACTTCTTGTACAATGGAGCCTTCAAATCTTGTAAAGTCAATGGTTTCACTCCTTTTGATGTTGCGTTTCTATTCGAGCGTTTACTAATCACGCCATTGCAATTTTTACAATGACGAATCATATTGCGTCTTGTTACAAATGTTCCATTACACTTTGGGCATGTGGCTGGCTTGCACTTACTATGTCTTTGTAAATGCCCTTTTATACATCTTAAAACCGTGCTGGTGTACGCACACAGTTTACATTTATACATATTTAAACACAGCGTTGAAGTCGTTTTTCCAAATTTCCTGCGTTTTTCCTGCGATGTTGAGCAAATGTTTTCAATTTCTGGATTATCTCCTCCTTCTTTAGCTCTTTGCACTTTGTCATTATTCGGTAAATCAAATTCAGTCAGTGTGTAGTACTGCTTCAGTTTCAACGGATCCTCCAGATCCTGAAGAGTCAACGATATCAACCGTTTTGATACATTTTCCTTTCGTGCATACCTACCAGGCTCGCCATTGCAATGTCGCAGGTGGAGCAGAACATAACATTTTCGCACAAATGTACCACTACACTTTGAACACACGAATGGCTTGTTCTTAATATGTGTCATCAAATGCCGTTTAAAAGTATACAAATACGCAGTGCAATACGCACAAAGATTACACTTGAACACAGAAGACTTTTTTCGTAGTTTTGTTGTTCGCTCTTCCATTTCTACATCAACTGCCGCATCTGACGAATCTGCACTGGTACCATCTTCATCATCCTCTTTGTAATCCTCTTCTGCTCCCATAACATCTACATCTTCAAAATCTTCCATGCCTGTTTTTTGAACTTTTAACAAGTGATCATCATTCGAGGATGATTCCTCCCCCTCCACAGGTGTACTAATCTCTTCATTTTCCTCTATTGTAACTAGATCTTGATCCTGGTTAGTTGAGTCTTTAGTATTATCATCAATTTCCGTCACAGTGTAGTACTTCTGCATTCTCAGCGGATCCTCCAGGTCTTGTCGAGTCAACGATATCACCGTTCTCGATCCACTTCCCTTCATACGACTATATTGTGCAAATTTACTAATTTTGCCATTGCAATTTCGCCAGTGGCGCACCATAGTTTTCTTGTGGGCAAATGTACCACTACACTTAGAACATATGAATGGCTTGTCCTTAAAATGTGATAGCAAGTGCACTTTTAAGATAGAAATTTTCAAACAGGTATATGCACAAAGTTTACAATTCAACACCGAAGGCGTTTTTCGTCGTTTTCTTTGCGATTGTGGACGAATCTCCTCTCTTTCTACATCATCTGTTTCATTATCAACTTCTGCAGCTAGATAAGGTTCAATTCTTTGAACTGCTAATAAGTGATAACCATTTTTAGTCGCAGTGTCAGCCGTTTTCTCTGGCTGGGACTCTTGTAGCGTTAACGATAATTCATTCCCCTCATCAGGGGAATGATGTAGTTGTATTGCATCAGAAAGATTACAAATGGTTTTCCTTGGCCTAGCTCGTAATCTCAGATAAATCCCTTCATTGTCCACTTCTGGATTTAGATCGTGATCCTCATTTGCAGAGTCCTCGGTATTATCAAGTGCAATAAGGGAATTACTTTCACTGATATCTTCTTGTGATTCCTGAGGATTTAATTGAACATCCTCTATAACTATTTCAATAACTGACGGTTCCGATTTAATGCAATTCTTTGAGCTTTTATGGTTGTCAAGACTTCTTGCTGTTTTGAATGTTATGTTGCACACCTCACAGGAAAGATTTGGAACACCTTGACTCTGTTCCTCCAGCAGTTGCAATTTGTTGGTTCCTTCAATTTGAGGTTTAACAATAGAATCAAAGTCCAAGTCCTCCAAATTTAACATCACATCTGTACTGTTGTTATAGTTCTCTAAAAATTTAGTTCCTGCTTGGTCAGGTGCAGATTCACTTTCTGTCTTGACACATTCTTCTGATATATACTCAATTGACTCAATTGTATCATATTGATCATATGCAGCTTGAGGTGGAACACCAGCTTGTATCCCTCTCGCAAGAAGTAAATGATGTAGTTCTGCATCAATTAGAACTAGCTTCAGTATAAAAGTGAATGTATCTTTGATGTTTTTAAGGCATGATGTGCATACAAGTGAAGGCAATCCATCATTTTCTTGCACCTGGAAATTGGACACCAAAAATGTGTTATTCAAGTAGGATTTATGTTGGGTTTAAAAATGCAATACAATTGTGTTCTGTTCTAAGTTAACTTACGTTTAAAGAAGCAATAGTTATGATCATTTCTTTAATAGGCGGATATGAGGAATCAGTGGAATGTGCACTTCCCTCGAAAATTGATGTCATTCCTGATTCCGTACTCTTGCAACAACGGCATATTTCTGTGAAGTTCAAGTCCAAGTCCATGTTTATTATTTAATATTTTGAGATAGATTAATGTTTAATTATTTGAAAACATGTGTTGAAGCGATTCTCGCGTATCGCGCTCTCGCCGGTGTCTCTCGTTTGAGTTCGATAGTTCGATTTGAGTTCGTTGAGTCATGGTTTGAATTCGAGGTTTGAATTAGTTTTTGCTAGGTTAGACCACGACCGTTAGAAAACGGTTTGGTTCTAGACTTTGTTTGGTTTGCAACTCAGCAGGAAGCACGGCAGGAAGGTTCTCTTCAGTTTAGGTCCTGTAGGGGGTGCTGCAGTCGAGATATTTCAATTATTGCATTTTTGCATTTGTTGCATTTGCACAATTTCATGATCGCTTGAAACCAGCGACAAATTGTGATCATGTGACTAAATTTGTCGATGTCAAATAGTAGCGTCAAAACGTCAAAACTATGCGACGACACTAAACTATGACACGAATAAATATGAAGAATCACGATTCTCTAGGTGCAAATACGCGGGTCTCTGCCGCCAGGGGACGATAAAACTCATTTGTGAGTGATCCCTATATAAAAAGCTGGAACTGT
>JARJDQ010002988.1:0-11614 GCA_030264215.1 Geostiba sp. GC000077 | reverse complement strand
CCATTTTCTCAAAGAAATGAAGGAAAAGATTTTTTTTAACATTTTTCCCCAACCCCTTTAATCATCCTCAATGATGTCTCCAGAGGAAATGCGCCATTTTTGTTACACCCTGTATTTATTTGCTGTTATATCACCGTATATATTTTTGTACGAAAATGTTTAATGAGAAACTGTGAAACAAAATTTGAATAGAATAGAACAGTAAATAGAACAGTGAATAGAACAGTAAATGTGATAAACAATAAATATTTGTTTTTAGTGTTCGTTCATCTCATTCAGCATTTTAATTAATTAACACTTTTAATTGTGGATGCACAATTGCATCGAAAAGTGCAATTATTGAAATTAAAAAAGTTTATAAATTCAAAACAAAAACAGGGTTAAAAATAATAATTTCTCTGTGTATCACTTGTTACACGGTGTACGCTATTTTTGGATTTACATCGTCAATAAAAGCTCACGCTCGTGGGAGCTTTTTATATCACAACATAAACAGGGTAAACGCCATAGTATACAACAGTCCAACATAGTACCTTGCTAGGACTAGTATATAATACTTTGTGGACTAATCTGATTTTTATTACAACCTCCCTTCTGACGTTCTTCTAGAATACAGAGCGATCATAAATGATGGTACATCTAAAAAAATATCTCTGTGTCATACAACCATCTCAGAATAAAAATAAATGCTGCTTTTGTTGTGGTGCGTAAACCTAATGGCTATGGCCGTTTCGACCCGCAGATTATTCATCCACATCCATCGCCTATACTCTACACCCCTACATCTAGATCCGCTGCATAATTCCGTTTGCAATGCGGCGAAATTTTGCGCGGATGGAATTTTTGCTCCAGCCACTCGTAAAAAATTAGGTCCTTTTTTATTTGCGGTTTGGTCCTCCTCTTATCTTCGTGCTATTGAACTCTGTGGATATTTCCACAGCAGCCTATCCCTTTTGCTTACACAACTTCTTTATTCAGCAAACATGCGCAAGGCAAAAAAAAATTGATAATATTTGCTTTTATTTATTTATTCAGGATGAAAATGACCTAATTTCATTTGGCGAATTTTTCCACGAAGACCATACCATATTCAGTTGTACAATGGCACGCAACCGTATTTGGTATTTTGGTTTCGGGCGCTGCCGTGCCATAAATATTAATTGGTTGCGAGCATTTGTGATTTACGAATTTACGAATCCCAAGCTCAGAGTCCGTCGACATCGGAGCGCCTCCGGACACCGGACACAATTCGTACGTTCGTTCGAACGGCATTTGCAATATAGGCACACCCACACGGAGCATGCTCCATAGTTACCTATTTTTGGGGGAGGGCGTTGTTTGTTTATGCGTTTAGCTGGGTGTAATATTTACTCATACATTTGCAGCGCGTGCTTCGCTCTCTCGCTTCCCAATTCTGCAAATTGCAACAAATCGAATTTAACGATATACGCTAATAGTCTCTGTGTCAATTTTACAATGGCATTAATTAACAACACCTTGCGTATGTGTATTTTATCAATTTTGATCAAAATATAAAGCTTTTGTTGTAAATCAACACAAAAACAACGCATCGTTTGCCATCGCGAAAAAAATTGATTTTCAGAATTTGCTTCTTTGTTATTGAGTTTTCATGATTGCAAAATAAAGGCATTTTTATAATGAGGAAGACTCACACATCATAATTTCTGAATTTGCAATTTTTTCAGATTTTTTAAACGACCTTTTTGCCCCGTAATGTTTAATTATAGCACGCGGCCGCGAACACATGGGATGCATGTCACGTAGCAAGGCGCTGCGCGGCGAGTCGGCGTGAGCCGGCTCACGCCAAGTCGCGGCGCGCGAAGTGATGCATCCGAGTGTAGCGGCCAAGTGGTATATAACGTTTTATCGCTCCCCATTTAGTTTGGCACTTTTTATATGGATTTAAAAACATTCTTCTAACAATAATTCAATCATAAACAGTTGTTTTTGAGGTGCGGCCGGTTTATACATTGTTTACCAAACCAAACTCATATAAGCACTCTTGGGATGCGATAAAAATGATTAAAGTTTGATTTTTCGGTACTCTGATTACAAGTTGTGCATAGAAGCGATGTTGTCAAATGTAATATTTCTTCTTCTGTTCTTCTTTAATATCTACCTACTTTTCTTTTTGCATACTTTACTTCATTTAATACCATCTATAAACCTCCAGAGGAATTCCTCGTTTTCAGAATCACCCTGTATCTATAAAAAGCGTAGAAATCGTGGGAAGCGTGAAAAGTTTATGCAATCCCCAGGATTAAATGTTGCATTATATTTATTGATGCTTGGAATGCGAAATGGTGGCCATAGCCGGTGTGTCCGCGCTGTGGTGGTTGCACCCTCGGTCTCGGGAGGGCATTAATTAGAAAAGTTTGCCGGGTTTTCTAATATTAAGCGATCCGCGCTCTACGAGGTCTGCGCGGGCGTTAAGGAATGTGATGAACCGGAAGGTCGTTCAATACGAAGTGGAGGAAAGCGAATACTAATTACGCGATATATAGGTTTACAACGACTGAAATCGTCTAGGTTTTCAATTAAATGCGAATTAGGAATAATTCACGATGAGGGTTATTAATTTAAGTTTTCAACTAAGTAGGCAAATATGCACATGAAAGTATGAAATCAAGGTCAATCAAAAAATATTACCGTTTTTGATCGCACTGTATAATATTTTTCATAAATTTGTGAAGTAATGGAAATACTTACTCAGCTGGAACTGAAACATGCTATACGGTTCTAATTTGAGGGCCGAAAACGAAATATTGTAGGCAGGTGGAGTGAAAAAACTTTTAAAATCCCGAGGGCAAAAATGGAGTACACCTGAGTACTCAATACAGGGTGTTTACGATCTTGGATTTATCCCTCTAGAGGATAATAGTATACCTACACCAAAAGAAGTCGATAACCCAAAAATTATCATAGTAATACTCATCACATTGGCGAGATAATAATTTCTTAATTTTAATAAATAAAAAATATTAATTTACAATTTTGTGTATATCCTTTCAAGGGAAGATAGTACACCTCAAGAAAGTATTTACATTTTTAAGGATTTAGAAAATTATTATTTCGTCAATCAGTAGACTTTTTCAAAGATAATTTTTCGTCCGAATCGTAAATTATTCGTTAAATGTTAAATACAAAAAAATTATTCTTTTCTTTACCAATGAGACGAGTTTTATTTAGATGATTTTTGGCTTTTTGATTTCTCTTCATGTATACTATCATCCCCTATATCTAGAGCCTAGAAAGTTAAACTCAAGACCGTAAACACTCTGTATGTGTACAAACATACTATTAGAAGTTTCGCGTCTCGAAACACCTAGTTTCAGCCCTGCATACGCAATATACTATTGCAATACCTTTTATGCTCGACCCAAGTTGATTTTCTCATGGTAACAAAGTGTTTTTAAAAACATATGTTAACACAACAGTCTTTTGTGTGCTTTAAACGGCACAAAGGCGCTGAGTGTTTCCCGCGGGCATTGTTTTTTTTTGCGTTGTACGGCGAGAGCGGCGGCGCTGCTCTTATTTATATTTTTTCGATCCCTTTAAGACTTCGCCCGTTTTCCAGTTGGAATACCTATTCACACCTATTCACCTGAGAGCCACCGCAACGAATATGGGGAAATGCGAATGGATCGTGTGCTCCGTACAGATGCGCCGCTTTTGGGGGGCGTAGAAACAGAAGTACGGAGAGAACAGCTGAAAACATACTGAAAGAACCTACTGAAAAACAATCGAATGCTATAAATAATAAAACTGGCGCGTTTGCAATTTATTCTAAATTACAGATGACAGTTTGAAAATTGATATTTTATTTTTACAATACACACTTTTACCTTAAAAAAAAATATTTTATCGCGTAGCGAAGCGCCGCGCGTTGCTACGTTGAATTTAATGACTTTGAACATGAATTTATACCGTACATTGTTTAGATATGATGCAAGTAAATGACGTGCATAAAACGTTGGCACATGGCCGCGTAAACGCCACCAACCTCGGCGTCAGCTTCGTTCGAGTAGCGGCGACTCTCACTTCGCGAACCTTCGCCTTGGTTCGTGGCATGCGCGTCCGCGGACCATAAATAACTATTATGTATCAAGGCAGTAAAGTTGGCTTTTTTATTACGAATGTGAAGATAAAAACAACCACGTGAATATTAAAAAGGACTTTACTGCTCTTTTGTTTTAATTTAATGCCTAGGCATAGCAAAGCTACTTTAATTCGATTTTAGTTAACCTTAGTGCCGATTTCGGAAAAACACATCTTAGTTGTAAAAACCTTATATGGAATATGGAATTTTGAAAAGTTCTTATACATTAGTTTTATAAGTCCTCTGTAGTAAAGGAAATAAGACTAACGCTTGGCACAATTCTTATCCTTACTTCTATTCCGCTCATAAACCAGCCTTAACAGTGCACCTTTCTATAAGTGGTTCTATGTAGAATGACAGAATGACAGAAGTAATTAACGTTTTCTCTCATTAGGCTCGCAGCTGCAAACATACTATTAATGCTGATACTCAGCGACTTTGAGTTACACTGAAATGTTGTGTCGTATTGCGTTTTGCCTACCCTTCCAGATTCCAGCTGAACGCCCACCGTGCTCCGTCTACGGATAGGCAGCAATATCGTGTGTCTATGACATTCGATTCCAATTTTCAGCACAGCAAGTCATGGCACTCAGAGCCTCCGACTCCAACTACCCATGATTGGGAAGTTTGTGCTTGGCCTGCTGCTAGAATGCTAAACCTAAATATCGAAGCAGTTAGAGGCAGTTACAATCAGCTGTGAACGGGCGCGATGCTAAATGGCGCGCTGCCGTGCGGTGCTAATGCGCAATACAAGCGGAGGGTCGTCATGATGTTGGTTTAGATTTAGAATTTAGATTTAGATTAATGCACAGTGGAGCAGTAGACAACTCACCACATACAGTGTACTGAATTCGGCCATGCTGTGAATTCACGGTAAAGGCTCCGCCATATTTGTTTTGCTCTGCTGCGGTCGTGCGATGTTGCCAGATGCGTGCAAATACAGGAGGGCAAAAATTGTAAATGATTTTGGGGGTTCTCGGAATTGCCATCGCATAAATCCATACAACATGTGAATCAGAACGTTTTCACTTTGGTGCACAATCCATATTGATTAGATGATTAGATATGCTGGTTACGGACTCTGCTGTTTACATTAGTTGTGGGGTTTAGTACATGACATTGCAAACATAACAGATAGCAGTGTATTTAATTCAGCATCATTCTGCAACAAATTGGGCATCGAATGTTGTAGTATATCGGATATAAGCAAAAAATAGGTGTTTGGCGGAACTAATTCCCACAAAGATGGAGATTGCATTTTTTGGTACGATGACATACTAAAAGAATTCAAAAATCTAAACATGAAAAGTGCGTTTCATTTAGCATGGATTGTGAAATAGATATACTCAGTCTACTCCCGGCGCCTCCACACGGAGTATCAAATCGAGACATAACCAATGTTTTTTTTTGTTGCCAATTATCTATGAATGAACCAAATTTAATTTTTATTGGACTAAAACTGTGGTTTTGCCGAGGTCGACATACATACAAACATACGAAGATACAAACCTACGTTGCTTCTATTTACGAGGTATTTACGAATCTAAAATGTGCGACGAACTATTGGTAGTTTGACCTTAGGTTTCAAGATATCGCTTTTTTTAGGTTCTTTTTATCAACAACGTGATTTTTTAACTAAATCCCCAATAACTCAAAAATGAGAACAACCACAATTATCAAATTAACATAATTGGGAAGAAGGTGAAATTTCCTTTAAATTTATATATTTCACAGTGCATGTAAGTTGCAGCAAGAATCAAATACATATCGCTCAATGGCAAGAGAAACAAAAATTTAAATAATTGGCAATTTTCATATAACTCATAAGTTATTTTCATATAACTGAGTCATATAACTCATAAACTTACATGATTGTGGTAAGTTGGAAAATTTCATGCCTCTTCCATCGATGCTATTGTATGTACAAAAAGTTAACAAATTCATTACGTAATCAACAAATGTATCACCAAAAACACGTCCGAAAAATGAAAATGTTGGTGGAGGCGCCGGGAGAAGAATGTGTTTCTCCATTTGAAATTTTGTGCAAGAAAAAGAACGCATTAAGCATGCTCAGATTTTTAAAGACTTTTAATATGTCATGAAGATACCATCAACGAACTAATAAATTCAAACCCCCTATTTGTGGGAATTAGTTCCACCTAAAAACCTATTTCTCCTATTTCTCAAAATTCCTTTTGCTTTTTCTTTTTTAAATCTCTAATCGTTCTTGTCCTTGACTTGTAGTATGTTGCGTTGCCTAAAATAAATTGGATTCGTACCTGTTCTTTGCTTCTCTCTTTAAATACGTGCCTTCTGTTGGAAGACGTTCTGTGGATGAAGTATCGTTGTTTCGTTTTATTGCAGACCGCGACAACGAATCTGCATCGAGTTAAAGTTAAAACTGTATTGCGCTCGTTGAGTTCACGGAGTTTGGAGACACGCTCGCAGGAAAATGCAAAGGGAATAAAAACAACCTGCCGCGTAAATCGCGCCCCCCCACCCCCATCCCGCCGAGCGCACCGCCGCGCTCAGGAAAAGTTTCCGTGTGATATCTCATCATCCCATTACGTCTCCAGCGCAATCCGGAGGTCTTGTCTCTCCGCGTGTTTGTTATCCTTCTGAACTGGGCTCACAGTCGTTACACTCCAATCCCACTTCCCTGGATTCCAGCAACGAAGAATATTCAAAAGAGGAATGTTTTTAGACGCTTCCTGCAGTCAATGATTATAATAGGACGAAAGAAATAAATAAATGATACGCATGTGGCGCCATCTGCGTCCGCCATTTTGGTCCTCATTTAAATGATTTGCTCTGTGCTTGTTTTTTGTCGCCAGGTGATTGCTGGCGAAGATGATTGATGTCGGCGCGGGGGGCAGCTGCGACATCATCAGCAGGGTGGTGGTTGTCGCGGAGGCGGTCGGCGCCGCCGAGGAGCGTCCGGCTGAGCGGCGGTCGTGCGCAATGGCGTGATGTCCACGGCTAAACGGCTCGTGTTGAGCTGGAGAGGCCGCAAGCAGTCGCAGGACAGCACCGCCGTCGGTAAGCTGGTCGGCCACGGCGGCGGCGGCGGCGGCGGCATCGCCACCCTGACGCCCACCGACGGGCACGAGCTGGACGAGATCGCCGTCGTCTCGAGCAACGCCGATCCGTGCCACGTCAAGTATGGCAGCGGCCCGCTGTCAACCATCAACGGACCCAGATTGGTTCCAGGTGAGAGACATAATCGCAAATAATGCACAATACGTTGGATCTTTGGCCCCTTGGAGATGTCGTCTCGTGTGGGCCATCAATACAAATCCAGCGTTGATGAAATTCTCATGTCCAAGCAAAGCCCCTTGGTTGCGGACGTGGCAGGCGCATAAACACAACGCAATCGGAAGCAAGACGCAAGAAAACACTCCAACCATCGCCGAATCGCACAAAGCGTAAAACAAACGCATCGCATGCAAGTTTAATGCAATACCCTCGGACGCTGGGTCCGCGCGGCGCAATTCTTCTTCCGGAATGGCCCAATTGCGGCAGTTCGCAGCGCAATCAGATAAAAATAACGCTACAAGCAATGCCATACCGCGCAACATTCCGGCAAGATTGATATTAGTGTCGTCTTTAGTACAATGTACAAAGTCCGCAGTTGGCCCTACAAAAGATGCGCAATTTGCCATCTCTACGCTCTTGCCAGCTTGAATATTTCATTGTTGGACCGTTATTTTGTTAGCCCGATATAATAAAACGAGCACTTCCTTACGAGCTAATAAAAGTGCGAAACTGGCGTTAACTATCGCCGACGTCCGGGCGAAAACTAGATTCCAAGCTTGATTCGAACACGTTGCGCGCACGCAAACATCCAACAGCATCTGCTGCTGCTACAGTTTTCTCCGCAGGGCACCGGAGGGTTTTGTTGTGGGTGGAAACTTTTCCAACGGACAAATCTCACATCGCCTCCGACGCAACTCAACTCCAGCCAACTTTATACGCGAGGACGCAGCGGGGAGCAAAACGCTACACATTGTAACAAGCTAACTACATAACTAAATAAGCAAACAACTAAATTTTCAACCGTTCGCCGGTGAATGTTCCAAAACTGCCAACAAAACTAACAAAAACCAGTTGGAGTAGTCATAGCTTCTGATAAACTTTTGTGCCATATTTTGAATTGAATGTTGACTTATGTTGACTTAGTTAACCTTTCGTCGTCATGAAGGCAGCGGCATGGCAGCAGGCGAACAATTGACTTAGTAAATCCACATGGATGGGCACATTATGTCGCGATAACTACATCCCGGAGCCGGAGCTGGGAATTATTTATTAAGAAGGCACACCAGGCAACGCCAGCCAGCTAGGCAACCAGTGTTGACCGCATGGGAAACTATTAACCGCAGCGCAGTGCGCACGCTGAGATAGCGCACTCACCGCACCACCGGCGCATCCACCATTCTTCACTACTCCCGGCGCCTCCACCCAATGCCCATCCACAGGCGAGCATCATTCATTTATTCATTTAAAACGACTTCTTTAGGAGTTCATGAATTCCTTTGCGATGCTAAACTGCTGATCGATTTCTTCGAAAAGGATGTGGAAGAGGACGAAGTTAAGGAAAATTTCCTTGCGGGGGCTTATTATTTCTTTTGATCTTTAATCTTTATAAATATTCGGTACATTTTGGTGAGCATTTATTACGCTCGTTTTCCCTACGTACGATATCGTTAATAATGAAAGTTCAGCGGAAAAGCGCGATTTCATTTTGGCGCGGAGGTCTGAGTTAATTGGCTGGCACTTTTTAATTTATGAACGTTTATGAATAACTGAATAACTGCGCTATCGAGCTGGGCATTCAAAAGTTTACGCCACGCTAAAGCATTTCATTCTTGAATCCTTGAATTGAGTGAAATGTAAAGCTCCGTAGACCGCCACGTACATAACGCTACATGGAAATATACTTAATTAATCCTCTAATCCTCCAAGTACCATGCACATATTTAATATTTAAGTTTAAGTGTAAGTTCACGTTTGCATTCACATTTTCCAACTTCTGCGTCCGCATTATTTTCTCCGTACAGCGACGGCGACGACGCCAGAATGCGATATAGCATCCTGATATCGTCATCGTGGGGACGGAGGTGACGGCGGTAGTGGCGTCGAATTCCCGGACTATTCCGGGTGTGCGCATATTGCGATCGGGCGCGCTGTCGGCAGTTAAGCATTCGCAGCTCGGGTGTAAATAAGGGATTTCCGAGCATGGCGCGCATGTAATAAGATCGTCGGGTGCAAAACGGGATAATGACTTTGCGCCATTGTACGTCGATAGGACATTGACATAGAATCAGCATAAGTTACATCAAAATATCCTTCTTTAGAAAGCTTTAAAACTTTCTAAAGTACCTTTTAATGTACTTACGTTTATTTTTAAATTCTTTTTTTACGTCTTTTTTTACAGCACCCAGTATAATATTTACGTATTTACTGTAAGTAAATTGTTTCGGTGCATTGGAAGCTCAGTTGGATGAACATAAGAAGTTGAGCGGATAAAAAGGTCTTTGGATGAAGGAAACTTCATTTCGAAGCTTTTGTTTTCCGGCTGATTGTAATTAAGGGAGCAAGGCAAAACCTCCGGCCAACCAATGCGGGGATAAGAAAGTAAGCAAGAAGTCGACGCGAATGAAAAATGCTTCACTGCCGGAGACGGACGGGGAAAACCGGTGGCAAACAAAGACTACAAAAGGTTAAGATGTTGTTGCACCGCATTGGCGAAAATAATAGAAATAGAGGAAATAGTGCACAACAAAAAGGAACATATCCGAAAATGGTTTAAGTCGAGCTCATGTGCTTTCTTACGGTGAACACGTGAACAGTGACCGACCAACAATTCTTAAATTCTGGAATGCCTTTTGCGAACTTGCGATCGAGCTTTTCTCTTTACTCCCAAAGCGGAAACTTTACGGTACATGTCTCTACGTCTATACGAATGTAAGGAGCACGTTTGAGGCTTCCCTTTTTGGAGGGTTTTAGAACTGCGCCTTGAGACTGAGGGCAGAGGGCTGAGGGCTGAAGCTTTGTAATCGCCAGTGCCTAGCTACTTGCTTCCGGGCTCGGGGCTCGGGGATGGTTTCTAGCTTCTCTATGTTGGTAGCAAAGCGTGGAAGGCATGTTCGGTGCCTTCTTTGTCCTTGCTCCTGGCGTAGGGAGTTTGTGCGCGCGGACCTGTGAGGAATAACACGACGGTGGGTGGAACGGTGGAAGTGAATCGAATTACGTACAATTCGACAAGTCGACTGTGGAATTACATTAACCGAGTGTGCCTTACACCACCTCCAAGCGCAATTTCAATTTTTCCAAGCCTTCGCCTGAAGACTTACGGAGACCAAAAACATTTGCATTTAAAAGCCCTCGCCCAGAGTCAGTATGATCGATAGTCCGAGTATGCTTTGCGGGTGTATTCAAGGGTTCCGTAATAAACAGTTTTCCCTTTCAGCAGCAATGCCAGCAGACTTTTTCTCCTTTTAGGCTTTTTGGGGGGGCGCTTTTTAGAGGCGGACGCCGCGCCGCGACGAGGTGTTGATCGGATGGTGGGCTGGTCCATCATTAATTATGCAAATGGATAGACAAAAAGCTATTCAGCGGCCGCCGAACGGGGCGAATACATTACGAGGTTGAATAATGGAAAGACTTGTGGGAAATTCGCACCTGCATGCGCCAACTCCTGCTAAACGCAAGTTCAAACTCAAATTTAAATCATTCGTTGTGCAGACATAAACTATTGCTAATAAATTATGCATTACATCACAATGAGCAATAAGCAATAATATATTATTGCGTAACTAGGGCGGTAAAGGGAACTAGGGTGTCAGATAGTGTTGAAGATATGGAATTATTTACTAACTGCCCTCAAAACATGTTGTTAAAGTTCATCTAACATGCCGTTATGCGAATTAGTACCTATATTGTGTGACAAGTAGGAAAAGCGGCACTTTTACGACGACCGAAGAAGTTTGTTGGGCGAGCGTAAGGTGAGTCATGCAATCTTCCTAGGATTCGCTGATCCTAGGTGTAACGCTTACTATTTTTCCGACGATCGATCAAAAGGTGCCATGATATAATAAATATGATAAAATATGCTATAACGCTACATTCCCGGACTATATGAAAATTTGAAACTTTGCGGGCTCAAAATGCGACCTTTTCTTGCACAAAGTTTCAAATGGAGCAACACATTCTTCTCCCGGCGCCTCCACCAACATTTTCATTTTACGGACGTGTTTTTGGTGATACATTTCTTGATTACGTAATGAATTTGTTAACATTTTGTACATGCAATAGCATCGCTGGAAAGGACACGCCAACTTAACACGATGAAAATTTTATTTCACAATTATAGGTTTGTTCGTTTATGCTGCTCTAATTTTGAACTAGTTATGACGTACACTGGAACTGAACTTAACTTAACTTAACTTTTTATTTCCAGTTATCATAGTTCAGGGTAGTGCGAAGTGTTCAGGG
>JARJDQ010002976.1:0-36062 GCA_030264215.1 Geostiba sp. GC000077 | reverse complement strand
ACTCAAGGCTTTTCAGTGTGTTGTGTGATTACAGAATGAATTTCAACTATTTATTAGGTTTTGCAATATAATTGCACCCGCAGCAAGGTTTTGAGAATGCACTGATAACTGATAAGTACTATATAAACGCACTCATTTATTGGCAGTTGACACTCAACGTGCAATGCATTAACAAAAATGAATTTAGTAAAATTTACACTTTCATGTTGCATACTTTTTGTGACTAATCTTCAAATTGGCGATTGTCTTTGTGCCCCACGTGATTATTGGCCAGTCGAAAGGCGTACTTTGCATTTCCCTGCTTTAAAAGACACCGCTAAAGGTATGCTATAGTTTAAAATGAAGTGCAATCCTGGATTTAAAGCCATGTTTTCAGTGCTGCGTCAAAAATTAAAGACGCAATTTCATCATGTTCGAAGCGAAGTAATATTATGTCCGGATTTGACTCAAGCACCATTTCAGTTGGCAAGTCGTGGTATGTCAGGAAGCACACGAGTTTTGGACATTGGTGGGCTAAACTATATGGCACCACGTGTCAATCGCAGTAAGAGCTATTCATTGGTCGATCTGATGTCATTCGCCGAGTTAAACTCCGCCTTTGCGTTTGGTGCAGGGGCGGGGCCATTCAAACAGCTTGGATATAATTCGGAGGTAAAATTTTCACGTTTAACACACACCTTATAATTGTTTGTTTCGGTCGCACTTATTGTTGAATTAATTCACATCACTTTAAAAAGAGTAACATTTTCTGTTTTGTTGGGCAGAAATGACGGATAGTGCAGCTTGTTCGAAGACGGCTGTGTTCAAAACAATTGGCACAAACAAACATAGTGGAAATATGGATCAATATCACCACTATGTTTGTTTACACCAATTTATATCAGCGCCAATTGTTTTGAGTCCCTTTTTGTGTTTTTATTACGTCATCTGCGTTTTAACAGGGTGTTTACAACTTTAACGTCAAGAACTGCAAGTTGGATCAACACTCGGTGTCAATTAAGTTAACCAATTCAAATATAACCGACGAAACCCCCGGATATAAACTTTCCTATTTGAACGAGGATCAAGGTGATGTTGGACTACTTGGTCAACTCTTTGCTTCAAAGGGACTTACAGACAAAGTAAACTATTGCTATAGACAATACAATATTTGTACAGAAGATAACCGTATCTTTAAAAAATGTAGGTGATTAGATTGCAGTTAAAGCAACGTCGAAATGATTCCTTTGTGTTGGGCACTGGAATTCAAAGTATTCTCCACAAACACTTCGGAAAGGATAAGCCTGTAGCGATGGGACTAATAGGCGTGTTCAAAGTGGGCGCGGCCATATCTACCATTATGCCAGACTTTGCGAACACCCCTGTGCCAGATTTCAGCAAGTGGGTGCATTATTTCAACGCCAGTGCTCCATTCACAATGCTCGGGACGATTATCAGCGAAGATCAAGGCTTGAATTTGTATCCGCCTCACATGCACTTCCGGAATGACCATCAAGGCGGCCATTTTATCAATGACATTACTCCTGATGACGTTGAGTACGATATATTGTTAAGTCCAGCAGAGTATATCTATAGAGTCGATAAACCTGTTAATGTTTAGTCAAGAATAAAGATTTTAAAGCAGTTTTTCAACAGAATTGCGTTAAAAGTAAATAAATCTGGCACCCCCAAAATTTAAAATATTGTTATATTTTAAATAATTGAACATGCATTTGTAATTTTTAACTTGTCAACTGAAATTTTGCTGAAATCATGTATGCCGCGCCATCTGTGTGCAGAGAAAGTATACAGTATTTCTATTTGTTTACGGCGCTCAGAGATGTCGCCACATACACCCTTTGAATTAATTTATAAAGTCTTTCACTAACCTAAAATTAATCACAATGTATAATTTAAAAACAGTTTATATATATTTAATAATTGTGTACACTAAGTTGTTTTTACAAAAAGATAGGAGGAAAACAATCCTATAATTACAGAATTTACAGAAACAATACAATATACGTGGTAATAGTAATAAAATTAAATCATAAGTATGCGAATATTAATTAGTACTCAATGATTTTCCATTAAAGTTTAAGTGCTTCGACAAGGTTAAAACTCAACATTGACTTTCTCGATAATGGATAACAGGTATAATAATATACATATAGCACCAGTGAGCAAAATTACAAAATTATTAATTATTATTAATTAACTGAACTGAACAAAATAAGGTTTAATTTAAAATATTAAATATAAGCGTTCAAGGTGTGTACGACCTGTTGTAGTGACTATACCAGAAACACGAACGACTTGGAGAGATAATCATTCATGTTTTATGAAGGAAAATGTTGAAATGAAAATGGCATCGTTTGTAATGGAGAGAATTGCATGCGACGCCATTTGCAATTTTTGCCGAACATCACAATGAGTGCGCCAAAGTGTTCCACTCCTCTGGACGCACACTGTAAGTGATTTCTTTTCTTCCTTCGGTCGTACAACCGTCAAAAATATCAAATATAAGCAAACGTTACAAACTAGGTTACATTTTAGATTTATACACACTCAGAAAATCGTTTGCAACGCGTGTGCGCACGTCGCGTATCCCCAATATACAAATAGTCAAATATACGTGTTCCGCTTTCATGTACAAAATATTACAACGTCATTGTAGGTTTACTTTACAGTCGCTATGGCTACGCAATGCTACACGGTTAAAAACTATTGGAATGAATCATCTCTAAACTATTCGGGTTTCATCGGGGTCAATTTAAAGACGGCGGCTTTGTAGCCGCGCATCTTGCGTCAAAGTTAGGTTATGTATGTTTAGATTGGCGGCGGTGCGCCATTGTGGTGCAGCGAGGGCTGCAGGCTGTTGGCGAACGAGTTCACCAGCGAGCAGCTAAAGTCGTCCTCGGTGAAGGGCACCAGCGCGGCCGCTCCGAGCAGGAGCAGCATCACCGCCTGGAAGGGCATTGAGGCGCGCACGACGCGCCCCAAAAATGTGTAACCGCGCCGCAAAACAGACGCGTCTAATTCATCCGATTGCGTATTCCTGCGAAACAAACAAAACACGATCACTTTCCATTCCATGTAGAGAATCACAACAATGAAAATGGTAAAAGTTAGAACATGAGTATGTAGGTTATGAAATAAACGTTGAGGCAGCCATTTTGTTGTTTGCCACCATTTTGTTGATGCGATGTATCTGGGCTGTAAAATTAGTGCCTCTATTAGTGAACGGTTACCAAAATGAAAAAGCATGAATCAACTACCAGTGAGTGTGATAAAATACAAGAAGAGGTAAGAATGGAATAATTACGTGTTTGCCTCGCTGCCTTGCGCGCTGGATGGGCCTGGCATGGCGTCCTGGTTGGCGGCGAGCTGTCCAGGAAACGCAAACAAAGGTGAAATTGTGCTTAGATACTAACAACGGTACAAAGAGAGGGGAAACACAGAACAACAACAACAATCTGAATCAAAACGTAATCAATGTTACAACATTCCTTGTTTCGCCAAAGAAGAGACAAAAAAAGCTAATCGATATTTTCTATGCTCAATGGAATAAATATTACTAACCCAAAAAAGAAAGGAATAGTCTACGTAGTGACTAGCATCGATTTCGTTGCATCTTGCATTTGTTTTCGAAGTGAATCGGTTTTTTTTTTTGAAAAAGAAATACGTGATCCTCACAAAATGTGGCATCTACTGGTTAAACTTACGTCTTGACTTAGATTGAGCATTGGGCCGGAGCCGACGCGCGTTTGCAAAATGGCGCCAGCGTCTCTGCCGAGCACGCCGGCGAGTTTCAGTATGTAGATGGTGGTGAGTCGCACGAGCGATTGCAGCTTGAGCCGCAGCTCGGTGAGGCGCGCGCATATGCTGGACGACCCAGCCGGGGCGTTTTCAGCGCGCAGGAGTTGATTCGCCGTCTCCTGCAGGCTCATCACGCGCGGCTCGCAGCGCTCCAGGTCGCACTTGAACTCGACAAACTGCATTAGCTTGGCGTCGATTGTCTCCGGTGCCGCCGTCAGATCCACCGGCTCAGAGGCGCGGATCTTCTGCTCCTCGGCTTCCAACCACACGCAGAGCTCCAGTACCGTATTGTGGAATTGATTGTTCTACAACAAAGACATAACCTCAAACATACGCTTCTAGTCGCCATTTGTAACTTACCGCCATGAGTGCGTGCTGCAGGGAGTTTTGCCAGTCAGAGGCCTTCTTGCACACGACCTCCCAGCGTTTGTTATCGACATCTAGACGTTGACGGAGCTTATCCGCTCGGTCGGTGTCCTCGGTGTGGTCTGCCAGGTGGGAGCCGACAATGTTCAATGAGCGCACAATGCTTTTGTGGCTGTCCAGGTCGAGGACGAACTCCAGGTGATCTTGGATAATGTCCTCCAGCTGTTCGAAGTTGGACGGGGGTGATTTCTGCGTCTTCTGGGTGCCTTCAGCCACCTGCAGCCATTGCTCCAGACGCCAGAGGTCGTTCTCCAGTTGCGCCCAGTTGCGCTTCGTGCAGAGGGGACACAACAGCCTTCCAGCCTCACTGCAAGCACACAACCAAGAGTTGCATATTTTTGAAGGTAAGGTCAGTGACAAAACTTACTGTTCGCACAAAAAGTTATAAGCATCAAACGTAGACCTGCGAAGGAATTAGTACAGGCATTAGTCGAAAGAACTTCACTCCAAAGTAAAATTAGTTCAAATGTCATGCTGTCATGCTGTCAACGTTTTTCATACCTCAGTTCCCTGATCTTAAGCTCCTTGGTCTTGGCCTGTCCCAACAAGGTTTGGTACTTGTACGACAGTTCCTTGACGCGTTCAACGCTAGCTTCCTCCTCGGAGGCGCTGCAGTCGTTGATCAGGGTCTCGCAGAGGTGGTTAATGAGCTCTACAGATGACTCGCAGTTGGCTGTTTGTTTCGCGATCTTCTTGCCAGTTGTATGCAGCTCGGGTGATCCTTGCTTGGGAATCTGCGCTAAGACCATGTCATCGAGAGTGTCAATATGTTTGGAGCATTCCTCCAGAGCGCCGTAGAGCTCCATGAGATAAGCATCTTTGGCGCTGAGCGATGTCATTCTCTGAAGATGTTTGGGAAGAGTATCGACCTGCACACCAGCATCTGTTTCGAACTTCAGGGTTTCAACCTGAACGGCTTCCTCACGCCTGAGACGATCGGTCTGGGATTTTATTTGCCTCTGCAGATCCATTTTGACGGTGGAAATACGAGTTTGGATGTCCTTCCACAAGAGTTGGTACTCGTCGATCATCGCTTGCACTTTGCTGATATCCTCCTTGGCTTCCTTCGAGTCCTTGGGTTTTGTCTCTTGGGCACGTTGCATTAGCCTCAAACCAAGCTCATCGGCATCGTGCAGTGATTGATTGTACGTGGAGAGTTCACTTTCGATTTCCTGTTTGGGCGAAAGATAAACATTAACATCCGGTTGATCCGGTGTGGAATTTCGAAAATGGCACTTACTTGTAATTGATCCAGTTTATCGCTGTCGCTCTGTTGATCGTCGCTTGCCAAATGCTGCAATTCCGTGAGGCGTGCGTCGACCTTCGCGAGCCCGACTAGGGCGCTGCCCTGGACGTCTCGGAATTCCTTGTACACGCCGAGGTCGGCGGCGCGCGCCCGCAACGCGCCCCATCTGCTCAGCAGCGTTCTAACTTTAGCCGTCAGCCGCTGGATATTTTCAGGCTCCGTGCCGCTCGTCTTAGCCAGTCGCGCGTACGTCTGCTCGACGCGCTCTCGCGCCCCCTCCTTCGCTGCGATCTCCCGCCGCACGCGCTCCAGCCGTTCCACCTTCTCGCCGAGCTTCCCCCTGAACGCCACCACCTCATCCAACTTCCTCTCCTGCTGCCCCACCCACTTTTCGTGCTCATCTTGCGACGCGCTCAGTTCCTGCAGCAGCTTCCAGATGACCATGATCGCATGCTTGCGCTCCGACGCCAGGCCACACACGTTCTTCCATCGCGTTTCCAAGTTCTTGATCGCATGGTTCAAGCTATCCGTGGCGAAGCTGGTCTTCCACACGTCGGCGTCACTGAGTAATATCTCGCAGAGGTTGAGGACCTCGCCGATGTTCCCACTCTCCTTCTGAATGTTTTTCTTCAGCTTCTCATTGTCACTGATCAGTTGTTCATAGGACTTTTTGTTGGCTTCGGGGAACTCGATGGGTTTCGCGTGCTCCTGCTCCATGGTGGTTAGCCACGCTCTGATCTCTGCGATCTGTTGTTCCAGCGAGCTTAGTGTCTTCAGCATCTCTTGTAGCTTGTTACTGCGCGACTGCATCAGCCTACCAAGACGATCCCAATGGTCAAAGACCTCATCGGTTCGCACCTGCAGATTTTGCTTGGCCACCACGTCGCTGTACTCTTCCCCGCAGGCACTTACCAATTCAGCACCAGTGGTCAGCAACCACTGATACTCACGCTCCTTGAGCGTCATCTCAGCGTGAAGCTCAGTCTCCAGTTTCCTAATAATTTCTTCAGGATCTACAAACGGTCCGTAAGTCTCCGTCTCAGACTCGATACGCTTTTCCAATTCCTTGGCCCAATCCACAAAGCGTCCCTGACGAGTTTCAAAGAGCGTCCTTAGACTGGTCTTCTCCTCCAGCTGCATAATCAGCTTCTTGATCTCATGCTCCAAGTCCTTCTTCTGATGCCACAGCAACCACACGCGCTGATTGATGGTCTTCATATCCACTGGGCTGAAGCACTCTTTGAGCTGTTCCTTGATCACATCCAACTCCTCGAGATCCTTGGTAACGTACTCCAACTTAGCGCGTGTGCGCTTCAGGCTATCCAGACGATTATTTATCCCATAGTTGGTGGTAGGAATCTCCTGTGCAATGACATTCTGAATTTCATCAAATGTCTTCTGAATATTCTGCACTTGTCCTTCATAGGCCTTGTGTTGATTGGCAATGCGCTCGAGGAAAGCCTTCCAGCTTTCCATCGCCGCTTTCAGACTAGATATTCTCTGATTCAAGGCGGCATGCTCCATCCGAATCGAGGTGGCAAACGCATCGTCACAGAACTGGAAGATCTTCCGCTGTTGCGCTTGGAGGTTGTCCAACTGTGCTTCGCCCTGGGACATCCGACCAATGAGGCTTTCAATCTGGGCGAGCAACTTGGGCAGGCGTATCACATGAATGTACTTCAGCTGCAGGCGTTCGCGCTCTTTCTCCATCTCCTTGAGCCATGCCAGGGTAGCCGCTTGATCAACAGTGTACTGCTTCCAGGTATGCAGGCGGTCCTCGACCTCATTGGAGCGATCCATAATCTTCGCCAGGGTCTCATTGTGAAGATTCGTCAGCGAGTTGAACTGCTCCATGACACTGGGTTCGACACCTGTGAGCTGTTGCTGAGGCATGAGCACTTTTTGCTGGGTGGTAAGGAGGTTCTGATGTATCTGGCAGAGGTGTTGGTGTTCGGAGAGACTGTGCACATCGCTGGGTATCGTGCCAGAGAGGAACTGCTGCACATGAAGGATATACTCCTTCCACAATCTGAGCGCAGCGGCGCCGTCCTCATTCTTGACCAGACGCGAACTCAGCCGATGATATTGCTGGAACGTTTCGCGGAAGACAGTCTGCCAGAGTTCGAGAATCTCCAAGATGGAGGTCTCCGTAGTGGTGGTGGTCTCCGTCGTGATGGACTCCTGCTCGTAGACATCGAGGCTCTTATCTTGAATGTCTTGTATCTGGTTCTCCGTCTTCCCCAGGCCGAGCAGATGCTGCCGCAACAGCTGCAGCTTCTCATCACTATCGGGATCGGCGCCATTTTGAATGTCGTTCACACTCTGCAACAACGAGCGTGGCGTTTAGAGTCAACTGTTTTGAAGTGATGTGTGGTAGTGTGGCTTACCTTCTGGATGGAGTTGAGGGCAGTGCGGGTGCCGTTGATTTGATTCTTGGTCTGGTCGCGCTGCGCCGCCTGGTGTTCGGCCACATTGGCCAGGATGGTGAGCGACTCCTTGACATCGACGAGCCTGCGGCCAAGCGCGTCGACCTCGCCGCCCAGCAGGGCGTCGGCGTCCAGACCGACGTCGGCCGCAATATCCGACACCAACTGTCGCAGTTCCGCCAAGCGCTTCGTATGCTCCGCAAGCGTCTCCTCGCACACCTGCAAATCAAGCATCAAACATAACCTTACAATTCACCAACCGACAGCTTTCAATCTAGGTTAGGTTCAGTTGGTAATCAAAACGAAAATGGCACGGAAGCGTGCTCATTTACGCGTTCAGAAAACACATTAACCTTGAACACCTCGCGCGGGAATATATTTATAAAATGTAGCCGACCCAATTCAATTAGTGTGTTTCGATTTTGGCACATGTACGCGCGTTTTCTGAGGTATTTCAGGGGGGCGGTCGAAATTGAAATATCGAAAGCACGCAACGCGGAATCCACGAGTGCAAACAAAACGATCGGCGATGGTGCTAATCACATATCCAAATTGGACGTTACCAGCCACCAGCGTGAAGGGGGCGGGGCAAAGTTGAGCGAAATTAGTTTTGGCGGAAAAAACTTTTGCATGTTGGCAATACAACAGCTACCAAACACCGGAAATTAAGAAAAATAATGCATTATATTGCGGACAAAACAATTCAAATTGTACAATTCAAATTGCAATATTGCACCAATATTAACTTTTTGGTAAAAGTACAACTACCTTGAGTTCCTCCTTTCCCCACATGTTTACACCTAATCGTTTACACGCATTAGTTAGAGTGAATTATCACACTTCATTCCAATTGAATTGCTGACACCATTCCATTCATGAATTGTCACGCCGGCGCGCCGCGCATAATAAGGTCACGCACGTTGATTCGGGACCCACGAGCGATCCACAACTGAACCAAGCAGCAACTGTTTTCGTTCCGTCATTCCGAAGTTCCGAACATTCCGACATTATTCGCACCGAAGCTACTCGTATGTTATTTCTACTGTACTGCACTCGAAAATCTATTTTTGTAATCTTCCAATTCACGACACGTTCGATGTTCGACGTTCGACGTCTGAACGAGTAATGCAGTTGGTATGCACGGGACGAAGGGACGCACCCCTACGTGTGGGGCATCGATCTCGAGCAGATGCGGGGGATGCTGACGAATGCGCCGCTTTACAACGCAGCACGTGCCAGATATTTGGAAAATTGGAAGCATCATGTATGTTGCCATTTGCAAAATAAGCAAATACGTTTTGTAGTCAGTAACAGATGACTTGGCAAATGCAAATGCATCGTTTGCCGTCCCGTAATTTAACACTATTTAGTTTACGAACTCAGAACTGTACTTACGTTTAGTTGGCTGCGCTATGCGACGCGGCAAATCGATAATCCACACACTTTAATAATTCCGGTAATTTCAGTTACAATTCTATACAATTGTTTGGTGTGTGTTCGCGGCGCAATTATGAACGCAAATGCCAGGCAAGGAGGCAAGGATCACAGGCACAAAGTGAAAATGCAAATAAGCAATGTTGATGCCTCAGCTTTTAGCTTAGCATAGTGTATCGTTTACATTTGGTATTTTTAGCAAGTAGCGTCTCTTCCTCAATCTTCTTCACTTGCACTTCTTCTCATTGCGCGTCCAGAAATAGATGCTCTAAGTGCACACACAAGACACAAACAAAACCAATCGAACGCGGCCGCGGGTACTCTATAACGCCGAAAAGCTTAGAAGTTTGGTTATGTCCGTCATCAGCTAAAAATTTGCTCTTAACCGTTGCAGTTCGCGTTATGTGACTACCGTAACCGTTACAACGTTACAAGTGTTTCAACAAAACCACACAACTGAGGTCTCGCCCCAGAAAATATGTTATCAGCACAACAGCATTCTTATCATCCCGCCAACACAAGTTCGCCGGTGTGATAAGAACGCCAGCCGAAAAATGACGCAATGAATATTTTCGTCTGGGTTTTGCATGGACTTACCTTGACTTGTTTGATCGCCTCTTCCGGTTGGCACAGTTCCCCGACGCTCTCAATGCTCGCGTCGATCCATTCCCTGAGGACGTCACTGGTTTCGCGATACCGCTTCCAGAGGCCGGCGGCGTGCTGATACTTGGCGCACAGCTGCTGCAGGCTGGCGCACGTGTCTTCCCAGGCGGTGCACGCCTCGGCGACTGCCGCCTCCACACGCGCCGCCACCTCGGCGTCGCAGTCCGCCGCCAGCGGTTGGGCGATCGATTTCAGCTCGTCGATCAGCGTCTCGCGCCGCACCAAATCACCAGAGACGCTCTAAACACATCATCAAACATAATTAGAACCAGAGAATCACAGAACAAACAAAAACAGTTTAATGTCAGTATTTTGGACGTTGGTCGACTTAGGAGTTTGCTCAGGTAGCTGGTCGTCCCAACGGTTAACTTACTGACGATCACAATTCATGCCCACTGAGCATACATTTGTTGTTCAAACAATGCTGGTATGTTGGCAATATTGACTTAGTAGCTTATAGTTATGTAAATTTCGTTATCAACCGTTAAGCATGTCAACCAATAATGACATCATGCTTGACAACACGTCCTTTACAACTTGTTAATGAAATCATGTCTATTTCCAGAAACACTAAACTTACCTCAAGTCGTTCCGTTGCCTTCCGCAATCGTTCATAATCCACAGCACCTTGAACAGTAAGCAGCTCCATCATGAAGTCAGCTTCCTGTACACTATGCTGCACCAGCTCCAATTGGCGTTCGAAGCGTTGCCATAAAATCATTCGGGATTTCAGCAGGGTTAGAAGCTGCCCACATCGCTTCTCCAGAGCTGTGTGGTTATCGATCAGTTGAGAGATCTCTCGCTCCACCGCAATGGGCGATACGGAGACCTTCAGTCGCATTGGAAGCGTATGGAGGAGTTGTCGTAGCGTCATGAGGTCCTGCCACAGTGTGACCAACTCCTCCCCCATCTCATAGCATTCGTTCACAGCCTTCTCCACACTCTCGCTGCCCATCTTCTCGGCGGATTCGCATTGATCGAGAACGTCCCCGACGCGATGGTGGTGCTTCTTCACGCGTTCCAGCCCACGGCTGATGTTCTGCAGACGTTCCTTGAGCAGCTTCCCACCTTCCAACTCCTCGGAGACTTGCATCTCCAAGCGCTTCGATAACGCCAGCAGCTTGCCGACCTTCTCAGACTCGGTCGCATTGAGCAGGCCCAACTTGCCGAGCTCATTCTCAATCGCCTCGATGCGCTTTGACATGATCTGTAGACGTTCGATATAGAGATCTAGCTCGTCCTCGTTCTTAATTACTCCGCCCAGTTGATCGATGCTGATCTTCAGCTCTTGCAACTCCTGCTCCAAGATGGTCAACTTCTGATTGGTGGGCACATCGGATGCAGAGATGGACTCCATGATGGCGTGTTGGATCTCGCCGATTTTAGCCGAAACCGTTCCCCATTGCTTCTGAAGGACGGCGTGGAATTGCCGCTGGACGTTCTCGTCTGCCACAGGGACGATATGCATCGACCGATCCAGTTGATTGCCGGCATTGAGGCGCAGCGCGTTGTTCACTTCATGCTGCGCTTTTAATTCCTACATAAAACGGCGTGTCAATAAAATATTACAGGGTTGCGTGATGAGCAGACATTTAGCAAATTGAGAAATAACAAAACGCAAAAAAAAGGAACTTACCCAGAATTGGCGCATGTTGCTGGGGGCGGAGCCATGGGGCAGATTGATCGCCGCCAGTTCACGCTCGGCGTCCTTCAACCAATATTCCAACTTATCACTGAGTATATTATACGTTCCCCAGGTGTCACGGAAAGCGATCAAGCGCTTTAGATTATTATTAACATCTTCCTGTAGTCGCTGAATTATTTCTAGGGAGTCTGTGTAGGACTGCTCTAGGGAGGTGCAGTTTACAAGCTCTTGTAGCTTGTTCGCCATGTTGTTCAAATGCGATAGTTTTGCATGGTGTTGCGCAATGTCCAAGGACAAAGACTGGTAGAGATTGATATACTGATCGTAATCAGCTGAGGTGACATTGTTCAGGTTTGGGACTCGCTGCTGAGCAACCTGCAACCACTTCTGCTCGTCCCGCATTCCCTGATCTAGAATGGCCCACCTGGACGCTGCCAGGGTCATCTGTTGGAATCTTCCTGTAGCTTGATCTTGCAAAATCGTACTTGCACGTCTGTACAAGTCCTGGTGCAGTGGTGAATGCTGATTTCGCGTGTCATCATCGAGATTTTCCTCTAGGGACTCCAAAATACTGCGGCAACTGCTTAATGAACCAAAGAACTTGCGATGATTCTGAATTTCGTCCTGAAGATGATCCAGGTTGAGCACATTGATCGGGCTGATGACGAGCGTCTCGGCTATTTCAACTATGTGGCCGAAGTCATTCAAAGTCTGTTCATATTCATCAGCCAGGGCCAAATGTTGAATGACCTTTTCACGTTCGGCTTCGATGCGACGTTGATGTTGTTTGGAAGTCTCACAGTTGGTAAAGACCTCGTGAGGAATGCTCTTTCCAGGATAGTACTGCATTAAACTACGTGCTACCTGCTTTAACTTTTGGGCCTCTTGCAGATTCTCCTTGTTGGTAGCTTCAATATCTTCCAACTGGTCGAATTTGTTCTGTGGCGAAGTATCGGAAGATGTAATATCATCCAGCTTGCTGGCCACATCTCTGGAGCTGTCCTTGATCACTTGCACACCTACGCTGAACTCCTCCCACTTGTTGAGGTCCTCAGCCGCTTGCTGTTTGTGCTCATCGGTGACATCTTGAATTTCCGAAAGTTTCTCTTGCAACGAGATAATGAACTGAATCAAACGATCTCGCTCCTGCTCATTGCATACATCCTTGGTATTATTCAGAGTAGTCTCCAGCTCTGATATTGACTTCTTAATGTTGACAATTTCATCATTCAAGTTGCTAAATTCTTGCACCTTCTCTTGCGATGGTCCATCAGGTGCTTTCTGTCGCTGTAAGTAAATTCGGTATTCAATAGTCTCCAACCAGGTGGTAATGGTCTCAATGGTAGTGATGACTGTTTCTTCAATAACTACAGGGTCTTTCTTCGCCACGGCGTTCTTCAACTTATTCAGGTTATCCTGTACATCGTTATTCTTTTGAAGGATGGACTCTTCGGTGACGACCTCATTCAGGGTTGCCAGGTAGAGGATATTACTCAAGTGCGTTGTGCTCTTGGCGTTTTGAAGATTCTTCAGTTTGACCAAAGCCATTGCTTGGTTCCACTTGATGTCTACTTCCTGCGGTGCAGGAGAATGCTTCTCTTGGTCAATCAATTGTTGAGACTGTCCTTTAGAGGTGTCTTTCCAAACGGGTTCATAGCTGGTGCTTGGTGGAGATAATGGTGTTGCATCTGGGCTGAAGGGCGATTCCCCAACCGGGGCTGGGGACATTACCTCTTCAATAGTCACCGATGTTGCGTATTTACCCTTTTGTTTGCGCTTCTTAGGCTCCAGAATATCTTTAAGATTGTCGGTTGGAGATACTTCAGAGGAAGGTTGGGAACTGGATAGGGTTTCCTCCAGTCCCAAACTTATTGGTGGTTGTGATACCTGTACAACAGTTTCAATCTGAGTTGGCGTTGATTTTTGTAACTCAGTGGTAATCACTGTGGTTTGAATATTGATTGGTTGACCATCCGGCGTTACCAATTCGGTAGTAGAAATTTGAACACCGTCGGGAGCAGACAAATCTTCTGCTAGTTTTTCATCAGAGCTTGTTGGAGATGGTAAGTCATCCGGTTGTTTACCACCCTTTTTCTTACGATTTCGCTTCTTCTTGCCTTTGCCACCTATGTCATCATCATCTACAAGCATTTCCTGATCATCAATGGGTGAGGTACTTTCTTCCGGAGATTTCACATCGTTATGATTCTTGGGTTCATCTTCTGGTTTCATCACCTCATTTCTCTCTTCAGGTTTCTCGGATTTATCTTTTTGTTTCACCTCTCTAATTCCTTCTTCGGGTTTCTTGAGTTCATCTTCTGGCTTCTCAATTCCTCCTCCAGCTTTCATAGATATATCGTCTGTTTTTGCTTCATCAATCTTGATGTTGATGTTCACATCAATTTGAGTGTCTAGCGATGACACCGTTATAGTATCTTCAGGGGCACCTTGCATTCTTTCGCTTTCCAAGAGCGCTAAATTGGCAGTTTTTTGATCGAATTTAGACTTTCTAGCAAGGTTATTTCTGACTTCAGATTTCTTAGCTTCATCATCGGTTTCATTCTTTGCCATAACTTCTTCAAATCGACCTGTTGACATCTTTTCTCCTTCTGGCGTTTTAATAAAATCTACAGAGCCGGGCTCGTTCAACAACGTGGTTTTGAATATTTCTTGCGATTTGTTGACTTCAGCAACGTCATGAATAGGTTCTTGCTTAACACTTAAAGCATCATCAATTACCGAATCTTCTCTCTTTTGCGACTCTACATTAATCGAATCACCACCTGCGAGTTTATCAACATACGGTTGTTTTTTCTCACCCTTCTTCTTATTCCTTTCCATCTTTCCTTTGTCAACATTTTCTTGATCTGAAAGATGTTCAACAACTTCCGTTCCAAACTGTTTGTCAATATTTCCGAGCGATATTTCCAAAGATGCTTCAACTTGATCTTTATTTTCGCCGATAATCTTTTTAGCAACTTGATCCACAGGATGCTTTTCTCCCTTCTTCTTCTTTCTCTTTTTACCCTTACTACCACCGCCATCTTTATCTTCTTCGTCAGATGATTCAATCTTAATGTTGATGTTCACATCAATTTGAGTGTCTGGCGATGACACCGCCATAGAATCTTCAGGGGTACCTTGCATTCTTTCACTCTCCAAAATATCTAAATTGGCAGTTCTTGGATCGAATTTGGACTTCCGAGCAAGGTGAGTGGTGGATTTCGTGACCGTTGTCATTTGTTCTTCAATTGGTTCATCTACATCCAAATCTGTAACTTGTATTGGTTGCTGCTTCATTGCAGCATCTGCTTCTTTTTGGTTTTCAGGTGCTGCAGGCGATGATGAGCGAGAACCTCTCTTTGTAACTTCAGCATAAAGGTCTCTAGGATCCAGGAGTTGATCAAAGTTGCTAACCGTACCCAAAGATTGATCGCCTGATGAAGAAATTTCTGGAGTGACTTCTGTGTCCTGATGTTTGGGATGCTTCTTCCGGTTGCGCTTTCGCTTGGGTTTCTTTGGACCACCCTCTGCGTCTAAGAACGCCTCATTCTCATCTTCTGCACTTGATGGTGATTTCACTTCTGTGGGCTCAGTTGTGTCCGTGTCAGAAGGCATGAGAATAGTTGTCTTAATCAAAACTTCATATTCTGTTGATGAGGATATATCAGGACTCTTTGAGATTAGCGCGGGAATACTAGGGATAGGTATAACTGGATCTTCAGCGATGGGCAAAGGACTAGATTTCAATGCAATATCTTCTGGGTAAGGAATTGATGTTTGCGTTTCGGCAAAGTCATATTCAGCCGGAGGTGCTGAAGGTTCAGGGGAAGTCTGTGACGCCTGCATTAGGACGACAGCAGGCTCAGCCTGCGTTTCCTGGGTGGTCATTTGTACTTCGACTTTCTCAGGTGATTTGGTTTCTTCAATCTTTGGTTGTTCCTGTGTTTGCATAGCAGACTCGGTACGTGCAATCTCAATGGTTTGAACACTTTCCTCGGTGATATCGGCTGGATCTTTTACTTCCGGAGAAGTTTGAACCACAACTTCCGTTACGTCCACTGGACTAGTTTGAGTTACCATTTCCACAGATTCGGTGACAGCAGGAACAAATGGTTCTTCAGAGATTTGAGTTTGAATTGCCATTTCAGAGACTTCTTGAACAGGCTCCGGTGAGGTCTGCACCGAAATCACTTCCGTCGCCACTTTAGCAACGACTTGAGTTGCAACAGGATGCGCTTCTTCATCAATGTTAATTGGTGAAGTTTGCGCAATGCTTTCTTGAGTGAGCAATGCCTCAACGACAGGCACGGTCGAGACGAAACCAAACTCTACTTCGCGGATAGTTTCGTCGTTATCTGGGGTCACTACGGCTTCCTCAAGAATCTTCACTGTGCCCACATCAGATGGGCTTGACATACTCTTGTAAGATTCGTTAGGAGATGTTATCTGAGCAATTTCAGCTTCTTGCAGTCGTGCCTCGTTATCTTCGGTGTCTTTAGCTTCCTCAGTCTCGGATTCTTCTTCTTTGGGTTTGGTCTTCTTACCCTTCTTATCCTTCTTCCGCTTCTTCGGTTCCTCTTGAGATTTTTTATGTGACTGAGGTGTTTCAGGTACATCATCATCAGTAAACTGAATCGATTCGCCAACAACAGAGGAGTCATAAGCTGAAACAGGCGCGTTGGATTCGTCCGTTTCTTCGGGTTTCAACTTCTGCTTGCGCTTCTTGCGCCTCTTCTTCTTCTTATCCATTTCGTCGTTAGCAAGACTCTCATCAACGGTTGTTTTATCAGCTTCGTAACCTGATTTGCTGGCAAGGTCATCTTGATCTTCAGATGTATCAAAAGTTTCCATGGTCGGCTTGGGCGATTCTTCTAACCTAGAAGTATCTTCCTCTGGCATGCTGATTTCTGTCGAATCTGCCAGAGAAGTTGAGTAATCGGGGGTCATTTCTTTGTGATCTTGTTTGTGTTTCTTTTTCTTCCGACTCTTCCGACCTCCGCTATCCATATCCCCACTGGTTATGCTATCCTCGTGATCGCTCTCGGGCTTGAAGACCATCGGAGAGACAGCGGTGTCTCTAAACTTGATTTCCATAGATTTTTCCGTGAATTGTTCGGTTGTCTTCTTGGGTTGCTTCTCTTCGATATGCAACTGAATTTCGACGCGTTGTTCTGGCTCGGGTTCGGTGCCAAATACAGTGGTGATGGATTCCTTTACTTCAGTTATATCCAAAGGCGATGCTTGTTTCACCTGGGGTTTGTTTTTCTCCTTCTTCTTGTTGTCCTTTTGTGAAACGTCAGTACTAGGAGTAGATGGTAAACTCTGGGCCTTTTCGCCGAAAATAAAGTCCATGGTTGCAGATTTTACAGCAGAAGACGTCAATAAAGGCTCATCCTTGACAACACGTTCAATTTCCTCTGCAATAATTTCCTCAATCTGCATCTTATCGCTTGTTGGCTCGTCACCTGCAAGTGATACAGTTTCGGATGTAGGCTCCTCCACCAATGGAATATTGAGCGCGTCAACTGGGGATAGCGTAATCTCATATCTCATCATTTCCGGTGTTTTCTCCACATCAATCTCAGTGTTGGTAATCTCCACTTTAATGCTGGTGTCATCTTCCTCGACAGGTACTGGGGTCCAAACAGGTGTAGGAGTGGGAGTTGGAGTGAGAATTAGAGGTGTTCCCGTAGTTGAGCTCTTTACGATAATCTTAGGGCTTTCAGGCTTAATAACCTCCGGCACTGGTGTAATGGACTTGACACAAATCTCAGTCTGCGTCACGTTGACCTCGATGGGTTCAGCGGTATCTAATTCATGTTGTAATTGAAGGAATTCTAACTTTGAACTAGGTCTGGACGTTGATTCAATCGGTGTGGCTTTAGTTTGATGCACTTCCTGGATGGGGTGAGGTGCTTGCGTCGACCGTTCCGCCTCTGCAGAAATAAAATCGCTAACTATTTGTTTGCCCTTTTTCCTGCCGCTCTTCTTGCGTCTATCGGATGGTGTATCGTCCGAGCTAGGTGGTGCAGCAAGCGGGGTCGAGCTACCGGAAGCCATCCTCTCGTCAGCCAACGCCTCAATACGGGAGGAGGTCGAAGCCGGTGCAGATACAGGGCTACTCTTGTTTACTGATACGGGTGCATCGAATGGTGAGGTGGCTACTGAGACATACCTCTCTGTTGTTACGGGATCCAGCACCTGCACAGCTTCGGTCTTCATTACGTTGATGCTCACTCTAGGGACACCCTCTTCGGTGATTTCCACTTCCTCTGGCTCTTCAATGATCTCCTCCTGCACGGTTTCCTTACCGTCCACGATAACCACACGACGAATAATTTTCCTTGTCTTGCGGATAATCCTTCTGGTGACCTGCTGTACCACAGCGCGCACGCTGGATGAAGAAGTGTGCAACTCGCCTGATTCAACGAGGTACTGACCAGCTTCGGGCACAAGAATGTTCTCATCAACCATAGCCAGGTCGCCTTCATGGAATTGTACACCCTGCATCTCAACCACAGCAGGTTTCTGCTCAATGACAGAATAGTGTGACTCAGGCTCACCTTCAAACTCACGCACTTCTACACCACCATCAGCGGCCGACTTGACAATGCGACCGCCATAGTTAGAACTGGTGAGGACCTCTTGCCTACCGTTAGCTGCGATTGAAGTGCTACTCTGTTGACCAACCAGTGTCACTTGAGAGAAACTCTGCGTCACTGGAATATTATCATCGCCAGTGAGCATGGTGGTACTGCTACTAGTACTGGTGACATGCTTCTGTTGACGTTGCACTAGAGTCCTGTGGAGTTTCTTCACAATGATGCTCTTGGTGCCATCGGGATTAACAATCACCTCCGTCGTAGTCTCATCAGGCTCAACAAACAAAGTCTCAAAGCCCTGATTCGGCTTCATACTAGAAATATTTATCTCTGAAGTGGTGACCTCTTCAACTTGATTGTCCGGCCTTTCCGTTCTATAATTAGCCTCTACAAGTAGGTCATCCGGTTCTTGCACAATAGGTTGGGTAGGGTTTGTAGCAATATGAATGGTCTCCTGACCACCCGACACCGTCTTGGTGATTTTGATACTCTCCTTCTTGCGCTCCATGTCTTCGTCTTCGCTGGGCACTGCTCCTAGTAAACTATCACCGGTTTGTGTTTCGATACAAATACCTTGTGGTATAGTTTCCTCAATGGGCATAGAAATCGAATCCAAGGTGTCCTCAGACTCTTCATGCACTTCGGGTTCGGGTACGGGAATAACTGTGGTTTGTTTGCGAATATTGTCAATTTTCCGCGATAAAATCACTTTGTGCTCCGAGAAGATGATCAAAATAGTTTTCAACTGTTCTTCCAAGGTGAGAGCAAACTCGCACAACTGTGGATCGCGTTTAAACTGGTCGCACACTGACTTAAGCTCGTCTAACTTACACTCTTTAGCTTTGAGTTCTTCACTGAGCGCGTCCAACACTCGCGCGTCGCGCGTTTCAATCAACAACGTCTCACGTACTGTCTGCAGCCAAATCTCAATCTCAGTAAGTAGCTGTTGATAGACCACAATCTCTTCCTGTTGCTTCTCGTGCTTCACTCTCGCTTCCTGTAAAAATAAAGCCCAACATTATATAACGCACCAGGAGCTAGTCTCCAATCCTCCAATCTTAACACACCTCTAAGGTTCTCCGTCCATTTTCAGCCTGTGCTAGAAGACTCCCTATCCGGGTCCGAATCCCAGCCAGGGTCTTGGACAGTTCTTGGACATCTTGATCCGAGGGCACTTCGATGACCAAACCCTCCAACCGTATCGCCTCAGCCGCGTGCTGCCTCAAATCACCAGTGATATCCTGCGAAGGCAATCAAACAGCGGTCGCAAAATAAGTAACCGCACTGATCGACAGCAACGCGTACAATGTGACTATAATGAGTTGTCTCCACCGCGGCGAGCGATGCAAACGATGCGCACGATTGATGCCAGCCGGCGTTAAAATAAGACTGACGCGCTTGTGAGAATCTCCAAAACGTCGGCCAAATATTTCACAAATCGCACGCGGTGGTCAGATCAGACTTTTATTCACAGCCGTGAGTCATATGCATTACTGGCCTCGATAGCGCACGGCGCGTGATAAATGTTATTTATAATTATGAAGCCTTATCATAAGAATGCATGTACTTCTTCAGTGCGCGTCCGATTTGTGTGTGTCCTGATTTATTTCGATTTCCAACACGCGGCGGTAATAAAAATAGCGATTAGCGATTGTGTTATCCCAATACTCTCCGACGCGCTTCGTTCAGATGAGAGGTCATTGTTAAAAATAGAACGTGTATAAAGACCAAGTTAACCGATGATGCAATGCTGAGCTCAACATGCGCTTACCGCACTCAGCTTGGCGGTCAAACTCACAGAGAGAGAGAGGTAAGCGATTTGAAAGATTAATGAAAACGCGAACGCGAACTTACACACGAGTATTTTTAGTCAAAGTTGTGACACCATGTAAAACGCGTGTAGGTAATTTACGCAAATATCACAATGAGTAAATGCTAAAACTAGCAAATCGTAAATTTGAACAAATCGATGACTAGAATAAATAATTTGCTTCAGCACTGACCTTTAGCGCATTTATAATTTGATGAAATCCTTCCTTTGGCAAGTCGACGATGGAATTTTCCGTGTTCTGCAAGGATTGGTGCAGACCGGCGACTCCTTCGCTTAAGGCCTGATTGAGAAGAGCGAGTTGTTCAGATTAGACACACCACACATGAATGGCGAGTTGAGTGATGTCAAAACACGAAAATCAAAACAAAACACAACCCAATGACAGAATGCCAAGAATTAGAATGTTTTTTGTTTCTCATGTCTCACTCGCACCGAATAGAAAATGTGAGCCAGGTGCAATAGTGTTCTTTAGTGTTAGCTTGGAATGTAAAACATGTTCCGAAGACATTCAGACACGCACACACACACAGTCACAACACAACACAAACTTGTAAAACAAAAACAAAAGCTAGTTGAATAATGATTGTATGTATAATCATTGTAAAGATTCATGGTATATAAATAAGGCGAGGGGCTGAGATTGGCATGCACATGATCGATTATGAGGGGGAAGGGGTGGGCGGCGACATCGGATGCAACACAACCCATCACACAGTCTTTTTCACCTTCTTGCTCTGCTGGCGGGTGGGGTCGACCTCAGGTTGATGGTGGGTCTGCTGCCTGCTGTGGGATGGCGACGTCGGCTGCTGCTTGGTTGGAGGAGGTCCTAAGGGAGTGTGTGCTATGGTAGGGGCTTGGTTTTGGGTTTCGGATGGGTCGGCTAGATATGTGCTCTGGTCGCGCCAGTGGCACATGCCACCAGGAAGGGTGGCACGCGTATATTGGTTATCAATGTTAGCATTCGTATTTGTTTTCGGGTCCTGAGGACTTGGACCAGGGCCACTACCGTTGGATCCGTCCGAATCGCCTTCATCGTCGCGGTCTTTACGATCTGCGTGTGTGTCACTTATTGGCGAAGGTGACTTCTTTGATTGCTGAGCCAGTGAGATGAAGTAGTACTCCTCGGCTGACATGTACATGGACTTGTCACACCAGTGATCTTCCACTAGCAGATGTTCTCGTAACTCTACAGTATCTGGTTCCTCCTGCTTTAATAACACTTCATCAATCTTTGCTTCTAGAAGATTTCCTTCAATATCTTTCTGGGGTACTTGAAAAGTCTTCTCGGGCTTCAATTCAATCTCCAGGGGCTGAATATTACCTTCTATGTCTTTCTTAACAACTTTCGTCTTAGACCCTTCCATTACTTCCACATTAACATTATATTTTGGTGCTTCTTTCTTTTCATCCTTCTTCTTTTTCTTCTTGGAATCTGTTTTGTTCTCCTTTATCTGCTCACTTTCCTTCTCAGATTCCGACTCAGTCAATGGTAGCTTTTCCTTCTTCTTGTTTTTCTTGCTATCGCCCCCGGTAACCTTAGATATCAAATTACCTATGAAGGAGCTCCTTTTCTCTGCAAGAGGCACCGCAACACTCTCCTTTTCCTTCAAAAACACCGCTTCCGATTCTACCTTTGAAACTTCCACTTCAGCTACCTCAGATGTGGGTGCGGTAAGTTCAACAAATATCTCATCAATCTCATCTTCTGGAGATTCAACAACACCATCTCCCTTTTTTGAAGCTTTTCCATCCTTGTCCCTTTTCTCTTTGGGTGGTCTCTGTCCCATTTCGCGGTACACCTCATTTACAATATCCTTTACCTCCTGAGCATGTGCCTCGCATTCATTCTTGAGTTTCTTATCCTTTTTAACCTTTTGCTTCTGTTCCTTCTGGTCCTTTTGTTCTTTGTCTTCGACCGCAACGCTGCTCTTTGAACCAGAGAACACAGACTTCATCGTAGAGAAAATGCCAATAATGCCACCAGGTTTATCGGAGGGTTGCTTTTCCTTCTTTTCCTTCTTTGGCTTTTTCTCTTTCTTCTTTGCTGCAGCACTTTCATCCTTGGCAACTTGCTCAAATTGTTTCACAATGTCACAGACCTTGGGCACGTCGTCTTCTTCTTTTTTTGAGGCGATGTTAGCCCAGGATGGTTTCTTGTCATCAAGTTGAACCTCGGACGCAGGTGGTGAAAGAGACATAGCACCTTGACCACGATTCCTGGAGCGAGACCTTGATCTGGATCCTGTTGGAACTGTAATGAAACCTTCAGCGTCTACCGATGGTCCTTCGCGTTTGTGTGTTGTAGTGGTGTCGCAGATAACTTCAATGTGAACTGGCGCAGAACACTTAACCTCCTTTGTCACCTCTTTCGTAACCACCTCGATGGGCTGCTGATCTGATTGATTTACTTTTGTACCAAAGGCTTTAGCATATGTCATGGCAGACTCAGCCTCGCATTCGGGAGGTTGAACCGTGTCAATCACAGATTCCACGGTTGAAGTAATGATAATGCTATCTTCAAACGGTTTCTCTTCTAAGGACTGGTCCATCACCTCCATGTCATATTTTATCTCGTAATTTAACTCGCCTTTAAGAGTATGCTTGTTTGGTCGTTTAGGATCTTTCGCTTTGACTTTTGCCTCCTTTTTGTGCTTGGGCGGTTCAAGAACCTCATCCTCAATCGGTTCATTTACAATTTCTTTCAGAGGCTCGTCATTGGATGTCACATTCTTGCTGCCGGATCGAGACCTTCTCTTTGGTTTCGGCGGACTTAGCAGGGCAGCAACTTCAGTGGTATCATTTTGAGTGACAATAAATTTGGTAACGACAATTTCTACTGGTGTCCTGCCAGGACTCGGAGTGTTCCTTTCCGGAACCTCATCCACCACGAAATGCTCCTTTGACTTGGTAGTAATATCGGTGGCCACAATTTCCGCACCATCATTCAGGGCAGCAGTCCAGACATTGACTGGCTCGCGATCTACCTCCTGCTGTTGAACCACTTGTTCTACTTTTGCATTCGAAGAAGACCTAGATTGAGGTTTGGGAGATTTGGATTTGCGTTGTCTAGCTTTGGGTTGGGGTTTGATTAGTTTTGCATCGAACACTTCGGGTTTCATCGATTCCAACTCCTCAGAATCGTCCAGAATATCGTGTACCCAGGTGTGCACTGGAGGAAATCCATCCTCATCTTTGTTTATTATGACATTGGGGGATGAGGGGCCGACCGACTCGTGCGGGGTCTCCACTTCGCTTTTCAATACGACGCTTTCTAACATTTCAGACTTCACTTTCTCAGAACCGGGTACAAATTCACGCGCGTTGGGGTTCAAATCAGATTGCATATTTTTGGGTACAAATTCCGTTGCTTTATGAACAATATCTTCAAATTGGGACTTAGAAGGAGAGGATATAATTGGTAACTCATCAGTTGCAGGTGTTGCCAAAGGTGAAGCATTTGAGCTCAGATCCGACATAGTCAAATCATTAAGATCCAAAGTTAACTCCTCCGTTGTGATCTTGACTTCTTCAGTCACGATTGGTTCGTCCATGACTTTGTCCTTGCTTTTATCTTTCCGCCCCATCTTGCTCTTGGTCTTCGAAGACTTCTTAGACACATCTACTTCTTCAGCTTTCAGGTCCTCCGCTTGAACTACCTCAACTTTGATTTCTTCAGTCACCGAAGGTAATTCATCCATATTAGGCACATCTTCAGTGAGTACTATTATAAATTCATCGTCCTTGACTAATGCTTTCGTAATGGGATCATCTTCGATGTGGTCTTCGACAATTTTAGTGATTTCCTCCACTTGAAGCACAGCAGGTTGCGCGCTATCATCACAACTCTCGAGCTCTTCATCTATGATCCTCGCCATATCAGGGATGGTGGAATGAAGAACACCACCGCTCATTGACATATCAACGGTGGAATCTGCAATGGCAGTCTTGCAATCGTCAGCGTCTAACAAGTCCGTCCAGAGAACTCCAGTCGGCTGGTACACCGATTTTTTAGGCTTCTCTAGCGGTGGTGACGGCTCATGCTGCTGCATCTCAATCTCAATCACCTGAGGTATCTCCTCAAAAGACACCGACTTGCTTTTCTTAATCTTCGGCGCTTTATCATCGTTGGAGTCTGATTTCAGTGCTTCTTCTTCAGTGCTCATTTGAGGGGTGAGTGTATCTTGTTTTGGTTTCCTATTCTTCCTGACTTTCTTCTTTGGTTCTTGCTCCTCTTCCATTTTGGGCAACTCTGATATTGCCTCAATTGGAACTACTGAAGGATTCTTCTCCTTTTTACTTTGTAGTACTTCTGAGGTGTTATTCTGAATTTTCACTTGAACACTACCAGCATCTTGAACTGTATCTGGCGACTCCCTTGGAGTTGGGGGTTCCGAGCCGGATTTCTTCTTATGCCTGTTGCGTTTCTTTTTCTCAGGTTGAGGAGTTGCAAAACTTTCGCGTTGTGTCTCAACAGCTTCCTCAATAACATCAGGTTTGTCCAAGATCTTTTGAATCTCGGCCTCAATCGCGTCATCGTTCATGACATCCGGTCTGGGGGTGGAAGGCACACTGCCAACTTTGTTCTTTTTATTTCTTTTCTTCTTCTTCGTAGGCGCATCTGGCTCAGATTCAGTGGCACCTTCCTCAACTTTAGGTGGGGAAACCTGAATAGGATCCTCTTTCAGGTCCGGAATATTCGCACACGAATCATCTAATCGTGGGGTTCCAGTAGACTTCTTCCTAGTCCTACGCTTTTTCTTCCCCGAAGCGCCTGGGTCAACTGAAGACTCACGGTGCATTTCATCGGCTTCCAATAGCGGCACACCTTCAGGAACCGCGGGTCCGCACGTTAACATCTTTTCCACCATTTCATCTGAAAGCACCACTGTGTCTACTGCTTCTACCTCTTTCTTCTTCTTGTGCCGCCTTCTAGGAGTCCGTGGTGTTGTAATCTCAGCATCGCTGATGCTCTCCACCATTGACGACGTAAGTTCCAGTGGTAGGGCTACCGCAGTTGATTCAACTTGAGGATCCTCAGATTTTGATTTCTTATTGCTTTTTTTCTTGCGCTTTTCTTGCTCCTCTCGACATTCAGAAGAGTCAAGGTGCAACTCTTCAATCGGTTGCATTAACTCCGCCTTGCCGTGCTGGTCAGGAGAAAGAGAAACGGTAAGTTCGTTGATTGATGTAATCAAAGTGTCAGTGTTGCTCTGCGTGATGTCATAAGGGATGTTTTGTTTAATTACCTCCGCAAAAGATTTCTTCCAGACCGCAGGCTCCACTTCGTTGGCCTCCCTGTGTCCTCCGACAGCAGGCTCATTACGATCCTCCTCGGCGTTTTCATCGTTGCGGGGTGTTTTGTTTTTATTCCGCTTTCGACGCGGCTTTCGTTTTGAGTCGGCCGGCTCGTCGCGATTACTTTCGCTTGTCTCGTCTTTGGCTGTAGTAGACTGGTCAGTCTCGTCATCTGAAAGCGGCGAAGGAATTTTAGCGCTGTACTCCTCATCAGAGCAACCTAACAGATCGCCACCGACGTCTGTCACGACGTCGCGAGTATCATCGTGCAAACCTTTGCTGGTACGCCCATCGCGCTGCTGTTGCTGCTGCTGCATACCACGCCGCTTTGCCACGATGTTCATTACTTCTTCGATGGTATTCACCTCCACATCAATCACTGAGTCTACACGATCAATTCTCTGCGCATCTGTCACGCGCGTCGTCGTTTGCACGTCGAATTTATCATCAGGTTTTTGTTTTTGCGTCGCCTGCTTTTTGCTCGGTTTTTTGATCTCGGACGTCAGCATCGTGACTGTAGCATTTGGGCGGTGCTTAACCGACCCGAAAATTGCCATTTCCACATCCAAATCCTGAGCGCTAGTTATACCAGAATCGGTCGATTTCATGGAAATATCATTGTCCTGTTCCATTGCCTTACTATCATCCGTGTCATCTTCAATCCTTATAATTTCAGAGGATTGTTCGAGGACACTTTCGGTGGTGATGGGTGTTTCGACGAGTTGGATTTCACGTGACAGGACCGGTCTCAGTTTTATTTCTTCGTGAGTAATCAGGACAATTTTGTTGGTGCGGGGGATGGCATCAACTATGATATCAGTTTGAGAAGCGTCAATTAATGCCGGCTTGGATTTCCTTAACATTTCAGAATAAGATGTTAAGGGTTCGGAAAATTCTGGTGTTTTTGTTATTAAAGTTGTTTGGGATGTCAAATCTGTACTTTCAACGCCTTTGAGAGTAGTTTCCTTCTTGATTTTCTTCTTTCTATCTTTCTTAGTTGGCGCTTCAATGTGACCATCGGGGTCTTCCAATTGGCTTTGAGCAACCTCAGCTCTAGATTCCTCCTTGACAACAATTTTATTGTTTGGCTTGACCTCTTCCTTACTTATTACGTCAGTAACAGTTTCAGGGATACTAGGTTTGATGGCATCTTCATCATCACTGAATACCATTGGTTCATCCAGCAGGTTCAAGAGATTTGTTGTTTCATCGATTGGTAGACCCTTGTAAGGCACTTGTAACAATTTTTCTTCTTTGGTCGGTACAACTTCCACAGGTTTTTCAGCTGATGTAACAACCTCTTTCATGGTCGTGTCCAGTTTATCTGCTTCCGTTACCCTAGGAACCGATGGAGAAGCAGCCTTATTATCACTTTCAGATTTATTAGCTTTCCTCTTTTCTGTTGGTGCCGTTTCTTCAGTTGGTATCATTGCTTTCGGTTTTTCAAACTCAATGAAAGCATCACTATCCTGGGGTACTTCATGTTTAATTTCAATTGTCGTGAGAATAGTTTCAACTTTTGGTTGGGTGGTCTCTGGGGATTTGTCTCCACTTTCTGATTTTGTGTGCTTCTTCTTTTTCTTATCGTTCCTGTTCGCTCGGGGATGATCCATCATCACGGTAACGTCTTTTTGAACTGACATTTCCTCAGTAATTGAAATAGTTTCTGTTGTTAAAATGGGTGTTTCAGAATTAGTCTGTTTCTTCTTCTTTTTGTCTTTCTTGCTTGATCTTGGTGACTCAATTTTCGGTTGATCTATTTCCTTGGCTTCTGGCACCACTTCAAGTACTTTAGGTGTTGATAGATCTTCTGTAGTTTCCATTACTTGAGTTGTTACGTTAATGACAGGTGGTTCATCGTCAGAAAGTACCATCGGCTCATCAAGCAGATCCTCCCAAAGGCTTGTAGTCTTGTCAATAGGTAAACCCTTGTAAGCTACAGTGAGTTTCTCTTCCCTAAGAGGTTCTTGGGTTGTCTCAATAGGTTTCGGTTTTAACTCTTCTGATTCAACATCAGATTTACTCTCCGATGTCTTCTTCTTCCGGTCTTTCTTGGTTGGTTTTGATGCTTCAACTTTCAGAGGTTGTTCTTCTTTGAAGGCCCCTTCCTTCTCATTGTTTATGAAATGTAGAATGTTCTTAGCAACATCACTTGGATTCGTTTTTGAAACTTCAGCCTTCTCTACAGCTTCAACCACTATTGGAGTTGTTATCACTTCAGTAGATTCGATAGCTTGAATTGTCTCCTGAATGACAGCTGGCTCATCATCAGAAAGTACCATTGGCTCATCAAGCAAATCCTCCCAAAGGCTTGTGGTTTTATCAATAGGCAAACCTTTGTAAGCCTCAGCGGGTTTATCTTTGGGAGCTTCTTCCTTAGGTATTTCCTGAGTATCATGAATTCTTTCAGTTGGTTCCTGTTTTACATCTGCAGGTTTATTATCAGATTTACTCTCTGATTTCTTCTTTTTCCTGTCCTTTTTATTGGGTTTTGATGACTCCCTTTTTCGATGTTCTTCTTCTTTAAGAACACTTTGCTTCTCAATGTCAATGAACGCGAGAATTTCCTTCGTAGCATCACCTACAACAACTCCTGGGGTTTTTGGTACTTCAGTAGTTTCGACGACCTGAGTTTTCGCCTGAATAACAGCTGGCTCATCTTCAGAAAGTGTTATCGGCTCATCAAGCAAATCTTCCCAACAACTTGTGGTTTTATCCATGGGTAACCCTTTGTAAGCCACTGCGAGTGTCTCTTTGGGAGGTTCTTCCTCTTGTAGCTCCGCAGAAAATTTCGTTATTTTAGTTGGTTCCAGTTTAACTTCTTCAGGCTTATTATTAGATTTACTCTCTGATTTCTTTTTCTTCCTGTCCTTTTTAACAGGTTTTGGCAGAATGTCTTTAGAAACATCAGTGGACTTAGGTTCCTGCACTTTGCCATCGTCAGGAACTTTAACCACTTCTGGAGTTATTTGCAGTGTAGTTTCTACAACCTGCGTTGTTGCCTGAACGACATTACTGCCAGGATCATCGTCAGAGAGCACCATCGGTTCATCGAGCAGGTCCTCCCAAAGGTTTGTAGTCTCGTCTATTGGTAATCCTTTATAGGCTACTGTGGGTTTATCTTCTTTGGGTTCTTCCACTGTCAGTACTTGTGGAGATATATCAATTGCTTTAGGTAGCTCTTGTTTCACTTCTTCGTCAGCTTTACTTTCAGACTTCTTCTTCTTTCTGTCTTTCTTCGTTGGTTTTGGTGACTCATTTTTAAGAGGTTCGGCTTGTTTCAGGGATTCTTGCTTTTCATTGTCAATAAAGGATAAAATGTCTTTAGAATCAATTTTAGTGACCTCCGTCTTAGTGACAGTTTCGGTTAATGTTGCAGATGTTGCAGTATCCACTGGTTTCGTGTTTACAGATTCTGGAGTCGTAACATTTTCTGATTTCTTCCGTTCTTTTTGTTTGCTCTTATCCCTTTTACTCGTTCTTGGTGACGGTCTTGGTTTCTCTTCCTTAAGCTCTGAAGCATCTTCATGTTTCACATTTTCCAAAGTTATATCAACGTTTGAAGTAGCATTCGTAATGTCCATCTTAACAGGAATAATATCTTCAAATACAGTTACAGGTGTTCCAACTTGTTTTTCTTCCGGAGCGACAACAATTTCGTTTGTAACCTTTTCAGGCTTTGCTTCTGTTTCAGATTTAGTTCTCTTTTTCTTATCTTTCTTACTCGATCTGGGCGAATCAATTGATGGTGTTTCTTCATTGACAATAATAGGTTGATGTGATTTTACTTCTTCAGCCTGTTTCTCGGTTTCAGATTTAGTTCTCTTCTTTTTGTCCTTTTTACCTGTTGTTGATGAAGCTTCTTCTTTAACCACTTCAGTATGAGTTTCTTCAGAGACAGATTCACTCTTGGGTTCAGATTCAGACTTGCCTCCGGATTGCTCATTTTTATTTTTCTTACTGGGTTTGGGTTCTTCTGGAGCCAACGGTGGTGCTTCAATCGTAGTTTCCACTACCTCCACAATTTCAATTACAGATGTTTCAATTTCATTTGGTTTTATTCCTACTTCAGATACTTTAACCACTTCAGATTTAATTTCGGTTTCCGATTTCGTTCTTAGTTTCTCCTTTTTATCTTTCTTACTAGATCTTGGCGATGTTTCCTGTTTGGGTATTTGCTCAGCCAAAGGTTCTTGTCCCACATCCACAACCTCTGCAAATTTGGTTACTGATGTTTCAATTCTATCCGGTTTTACTTCCAAAGGTTTATACTCAACATCTTCCAGTTGCTTTTCTGTTTCAGATTTTGTCTGTTTCTTCTTTTTGTCTTTCTTACTTGACCTTGGCGAATCAAGTATATGTCTTTCTTCAAGCAAAGTGTCTTGTTTTTCTGCTTCAATGAAAGTATGCAATTGAGCAACATCAATTATGTTAGGTTTGAGACCTATTATTTCAGTAACTGCTTCAGTAATTGATTCAGTTACAATTGAATGAGGCTTGCTTTCTTCGATAGGAATAAATTCTTGCTTCCGTTCAGTGTGTATTTCAGTTACAGATGATTCGATTACAGCTGGTATTACTTCCAATACTACCTCTTCAGGTTTTTCCTCGGTTTCAGATTTTGTTCCCTTCTTCTTCTTGCCTTTCTTGCTGGATCTTTGTGAATCACCTTTAGCAATTTCCTTCGCCAAAGCGTTTTGATTTTCGGATTCCATGAAAGTCTGTATAGTATGTGTTACTGTAACAATTTCAGTAACATCCGGTTTAATTTCAACTAGAGGCTCAGAAATTGGTTCATCTATCTTATCCTCTGCTTCGGATTTGGTTCTGGGTTTATTCATATTTTCTTTCTTGCTTGATCTTGGTGACGGTTCGAGCCTGGGCTGCACTTCAGCCGCTGGTTCGTTTTCCGATTTCGTTCTCTTCTTTTGGTCCTTCTTGCTTGACTTCCGAGAAGGTTCCTCCAACAAAATATCTTGTTTTTCGGATTCCATGAAAGTCTGTATAGTTTGTGTTACCGTTACAATTTGAGTTACATCCGGTTTAATTTCTACTAGAGGCTCAGAAATCAGTTCAACTGGCTTATCCCCTGCTTCGGATTTGGTTCTGGGTTTCTTCTTATTGTCTTTCTTGCTTGACCTTGGTGACGGTTCCAGCCTGGGCTGTTCTTCAGCTGCTGGTTCGTTTTCAGATTTCGTTCTCTTCGGTTTGTCCTTTTTGCTTGACTTCCGAGAAGGCTCCTCTACCAAAATATCTTGTCTCTCTGACTCAATAAAAGCCTGAATTGTATCAGATACTTCAACAAGTTTAGGCTCTGTGCCTTCTGTGAATACAATTTCAGTTTCGATTACAGGTGATTCCTGTTTAGCTGCTTCTTCCACCGGCTCAACATCAGGCTTCTTCTCCGATTCAGACTTAGTTGGTTTCTTCTTCTTATCTTTCTTACTAGATTTTGGAGATAATTTATCTATCGGCTCTTCTTCGACTGAAGGTTCTGGAATTTTGGTTGTTAACGCAAGCTCATTTTCCTCAGAAACTGGTGTTTGAATTGTGTCTGGAACATTTTCCACTTTCACTTCAGCTGATGGCTTATCAGTCTCAGATTTTGTTCTCTTCTTTTTCGTATCTTTTTTACTTGATCTTGGTGAATCAATTTTAGGCTTTACTTCTACCAAAGCATCTTGCTTTTCAGAATCAATAAATGAATGGATAGTCTTAGTTACTTCACCAAGTTCTGGTTTAGGTGCTCCATCTGACGAAATTTCAGGTATTGCCTTTATAATTTCTTCTTGTTGTTGAGAAATGACTTGTTGTTGTTTTGGCTCAGATTCTGATTTTGAGCTTGGCTTCTTCTGTTTATTACCAGACCTTGGTAAAATCTCCTCTTTATGTTTATCTTCAACCTGAGGTTCTGCAACAGTTTGTATGACGTCGAGTATATCTTTTACAGATGTTTCAATATTTTCTGATGTAACTTCTGACTTGATTACATTATCAGGCTCATTTACTCCAGGTTTCTTCTCTGTTTCAGACTTGGTTCTCTTCTTCTTCTTATCCTTTTTGCTCGATCTTGGAGAATCTATTTTAGGTGCATCATTTACCACGGTGTCCTGTTTTTCATAGTGAATGAATGACTCAATAGCTTGAGTTGTTTCTATAATTTCCGGAGAAGGTGTTTCATCATTGGCCAATATTTCAGTAACCACCTGTTTGACTTCATCCGTCTTAGTTTCAGCTTCGGATTTTGTTCTAGGTTTCTTCTTATTGTCTTTTTTACTTAACTCTGATGACGGTGCCTCTTTAGGTGTTTCTTTAAATCCACTCGCTGTAGTAAGTGTCTGTGTAATATCGGTTTTAGGTGCATCTTCTGTGACACAAATTTCAGTTACTTCATGTTTAATTTCTACTACTGGTTCAGTAATAATTTGATCTGGCTTTGGTTCAGATTCGGATTTCGTTCTTGGTTTCTTTTTCTTGTCCTTTTTGCTAGACCTAGGAGTTATTTGCTCGTTTGATGTTTCTACTAGCACAGGTTTTATAATATTTGTCTGTGCAACTTCTTCAGAGACAGTTGTTTCAATCGTTTCTGGTTTAACGGCCTGGATTAAACTCAGATCAAAAACAATTTCTTCGGGTTTCTTTTCAGATTCAGATTTGGTTCTCTTGTTCTTTCTGTCTTTCTTGCTAGATCTAGGTGAATCATTTTTAGGTGTTTCTGTTGTTAAATTATATTGTATTTCAGACTGACTCAGAGTGTCTTCTGTTTTAACGTTAGTTGCAACTTCAGTTTTCACTTCTACAAGTGCAGTCGTTGTTTGTAACTTTCCTGCGGATTGAGATTTGGGTGATTTGTCCTTTTTGCTTGACCTAGGCGAATCTGTTTTCTTTGTCGATGCTTCTGTCACTGAAACAATTTCTTCCATATTTAGAGACACGTTGTTTGCATTGATTTCGATTGTCTTAATAACAGCTTCATTAACCATATTATCAGCCTTGGGCTCTACAAAAAGTTCTGCAGGTTTTATTGGTGTTTCGTCTGGTTTATGTTTATCTTCACTTTCAGACTTTGTATGCTTCTTCCTTTTGTTCTTATTACTAGATCTTGATGGTTCTGGTGTTTTTAGAGGTAGCTCATCCGTGAGTGGTTCCGGGTTTTCTGTTTCAATCAAGGCTTCAATCGTTTTGGTGACGTCAAGAGCAGACATTTCTGGGGTCTGGGATATTGCAGAAGTGTCTTCTCCTTTTTGTACTTCATTTGCTTTAGTTTCATTTTCTGAAAGACTATTCTTTGATTTCTTCTTTTTGTCCTTCTTATTCGATCTAGAGGATTCAGGATTTTGCTTTTCTTCATTAATATATTGTTGAATATCTGTCACTTTAGGTTCTACAATTTTAGAGACGGTCTCTTCTATAAACGGGATTAGCTTGTCTTCAATTATTCCTGTAGTGTCTACTTTACTTGGTGTTGTTTCAACAGACTCAACAATAGTAATTTCTTCTCTTACAATCGGGGTGATCACAGTAGTTTGTTCAAAAATGATCTCCTCAACAGTATCTTCAAGTTTAGGTGGTGGTTCATCCATAATTAGTTGTTTCTTTGCTTTTTTGGGCTTCTTCTTTTTAGATTTCTCTGAAGAATCGGATACTGGAGACTCTGGTTCAGCTCCGAATGGTGTTATTTCCTTAACTTCGCTTTTCTCTAGTTCTCTACTTTCCTCGTCTCTCTGCCGAGTTATTTTTAATTTTCTGGATACTTTCCTTTCTATTTTTCCAGGTGAAGCAAACGGTTGTTCAGTAACGAGTGTTTCATCCTTTGTTTGTTCAATATTGGTGACCTTTTCCAGAACAAATTCATCATCAGAAAATACCATAGGCTCATCCAGGAGAGACTCAAAAAGACTTGTGCTTGCATCAACTGGCAAGCCTTTGTAGTCAAGTTTCTTGGGCTCTTCAATCGGTGACACTACTGCAGCATCGATCACTTGCACAACTGGTTGCTCCGGTTCTGACTCAGAAACTTTAGGTGTCTTTTTACCTTTGTTCTTCCGTTTATCAGGTTTACCAATAGAGTCCTTTTCAATAACTGTAACATTCACCTGGTCCTTGTTTATTGGTTGCGGTTCTTCAACAATAATTGATGTGGAATCTACTTCGGAAAATATTTCAATATCTGAAGTACTACTATCATTGCCTTTGTTCTTCTTCCTTTTAGTTTTAGTTGGTGGGGCGTCGAGAATTGCTTCCAATTGTTGCTTCTCCTTCTCAATGAAGTCTGCAATTTTACTAGAAACATCTTCAAGCCGTTTAGACCTTTTAGAGTCTATATCGGATTCGGATGTTATTTTTGCGGTAGTTGATGTTGTAAATGTAGTTAATAATTCAGTAGATGTAACTTGAACCTGAGATGCCTCTTCAGGTGGTGATTTAGATTTAGATTTCTTCTTGTCCTTTTCGGACATTGAATCAAGAGGTTTTTCCAAAGTAATATCTTGAACTATTTTCTCTTCAGCTGGTGGTTCGGTAGGTAACTCTTGTTGTTGCTGTTGTTGTCCTAGAGGAATTCCAATCGGTCTCTCTGCAGAAGTTATAGCATGCTTGGTTTCTTCTACTTTTGGTGATACAGGAGGAGATTTTCTTGCTTTTTTCGACACCTTCTTGGTTTCTTCAGATACTTTGGTAATTTGGGTAACTTCATTCTTAACCACATCTATAGGTTCATTAGGTGAAATACCTATAGGTGCTTTCTCTTCCAACATTCTTGCCTTTTCCTTATTTTTCTTAGATTTTTCTACAATTGGTAGCTTATCTTGAGGTGTACCTATATCTGTAACTATATTCGTAGTGGTAGTAACTGTGGTAGTGGTAATGGTCGTATCATCATCAGAAAATACCATTGGTTCATCCAAGACACTTTCAAACAATGAGGTGGTTTCGTCAATTGGTAAACCTTTATATGCGATCTTTTCAGGGGCCAATTCGGGAAGTTTCTCGACGATATCAGGGTGTGACTGCATCTTTACTACTAATTCCTGACTACTTGGTTCACCTAGTTCACTGGCAGTAATTTCTTTAAGATTTTTACCCTTCTTCTTTATTGTCTTTGATTTCGGTGCTTCACAAATGAGATGCTCTTGTTCCTGACTTATAAACTCCTGTATTTTTTGTGAAACTAAAACTGATGAGGGTTTATCCGCTGGTGCTTCTTCATCAGAGAAAACGATTGCTTCGTCCAGAACAGATTCAAACAGGCTTGTGCTCTCGTCAATAGGTAAACCTTTGTATGCCACAATTGTAGGAACTGGAGTATCTTCAGTCTTAATCGAAGTGGTAATAGTTTCAACAACCTGTTCAGGTGTTGAAACGGATTCAACAACTGGTTCTGAGACTACATCAGTTTTTATAGTTTCTGCTATTTCAACGGCATTCTCTGGGAATTTTTTGCCTTTCTTCTTTTTAGACTTATCCTTGGCTTCTTTAACATCTGGATAAGATGGTGATGCCTGTTGTTGTTCCATAGAAATAAACTCCTTGACAGTTTCAGTAACAAATGGAACAACTAATTCTTCAGGTTTCATTGATTCGATAGTTGTTATAGTAGTTGCTTCTGTAGTACTCACTGGGCTTTGTGGAGGTGATTTCTTTGCCTTCTTGGGCTTCTTGTCTTCCTTGGGTTCGACCAAGACTCTTTCAAACGGTGCTGAGCTTTCTTCAAGTGATACACTTTTGTTGGACAATTTTTCAGGTTCTGATGAAACCTTCTCTTCCTTTGATGGATGCACCTTAGTTTCGTTAACTGTCTCTGTAATAGTAACAGTTTCTTTCGACTCTGTGTGAATCAGTGATTCTTCAGGTTTGGTTTTCGGCGACTTCTTAGCTGTTTTCTTAGATTTTAATGGCTCCGGAGTTAATACCTCCACTATGGTATCTTCGATTTTTATATCATGGACCAAGACCTTCTCAGGGTCCGAAGGTGTAATCGTTGGAGGTGGGTCAACTTTGGATTCAACTTCCGATGTGGTTGGTGGTAAATTCTTAAATTTCTTGTTCTTGTTTTTATTGATACGTTCAGGTGCAAATTGTTGTTGTTCTTTAGCAATGAACTGTTCATTTGCATCATTTGGCACTGGCGGTGGCACGGTTTCTACAGGTTTTGGCACATTGTCATCAGGTTTAGTTTCACTATCAGTTGTATCCGGTGAGGGTTTATTGAATTTACTCTTCTTTGATTTTGATTTAGGTACAATTACTGCTTGCTCCTGAACATCCTCCAACTTTGTTGGATTATCAATTTCTGGCGTTTGTGGCGGTGATTTCTTGGACTTCTTTTTTGATTTTGTTTGCTCGCCAAATGTCTCAGAAATAACATTATCTGTCAAGACAATAGTTTCAATTGTTTCTCCTTTTATTTCGACAGCTAGTTCCGATGAGGATTTATTACCCATATTCTTGTTAGACGTTCCTTCGGTGTCCTTCGGAGTAACAGGCTCCTTCAATAAATTTATAACGACATCACTGGTTGTGTTTGATGTGGTAGTTTCTTCAGTTTCTTTAATCTGGTTATCTGATAAAGAAACAGGTTTATTCTTCTTCTTTTTGGATTTGGCAGGCGCCTCCACCATGGAGGGTTCTTCGGGTTGGAGCACCTCCTCCTTAGGGTCGGGTTTTTTCTTTTTCTTGGGTTTTAACTTCGAAT
>JARJDQ010002973.1:0-12160 GCA_030264215.1 Geostiba sp. GC000077 | reverse complement strand
ATATTATCCAATACATATAAAGTGTATTTTGTATTTGACATTGTTCATAAAGATGCTGTTTACAAGCTCGGAATACATTATTAAATAACTCTGGAATTTCAATAAAATTGAAATTTCTCATGAATTCTCATGAAGTGGAGGCGCCGGGCAAAACAATAATGTAGTATGTATTTCTGACAAAGTTAATATGTATACCATAGAATTATATGTTAAGTCTGGTATAGGTTCGTAATGATAAAATAATTACAACCTTTCTCTAAATTATAGTATAGACGATGAAAGAAATATGATATACTGACTCAACGTCAAGGTATACAAAGATATACATTTAGATAACACATTATACATTTCTATGATTTCCTTTTTGCGGTGGAAAAACATCACGCACTCTGCATGAGCCTTTTGAATGCGGGCAAATAAAAACGCTCATCAACGAAATGGTCTAATTTACGATCTGTTGCGTTCGTTCGCGTATAAATCACGTCGCGTTTGGTAATAATTCCATCGAGTTATCATCGTGTCGATGATTTTCTCTCGTTGCGCCGCGCCGTGCTGTTTAAACGCCACCGCACGCCCCCAAGCGTCGCCATTACGCCCGCCATCGCCGCCGACCGACGACCCCCCGATAAGTCGACAATGAGCGCACGCCGAATGTAATATTAATGCTGTGGCGCTACGGCAGCAGGGGCAGCATCGTTTGAGCGTCGATAAAATGGCCAAATATGCCACTGTTGAACTCTTCATTCCCTGAGCGATATCAGCAAACATTTCAGCTCACTTTACGTTAAACTTCATTCAAGCGTGAGTGAGCAATGTGAATTGAGAGCATTGCCAATTATTGAATATCTGAAAAAATGTTAAGTTGGCTATACGTAAAGTACGGCCGAAATTTAGTGTTCTTTGTTTACTACTATACTTTGTTTGCCCCACGCGGGGGAATATCACTGATCTGTCATCTGTCACGTGATTTGACTGTATATCTGATTTGACCATATATCTGCATTGCTACCCTTAGAGATAATGTTTTTTTTAACAAAAAACAAAAAATTGCATCTTGCCTGAATTAATTTTTAACAAAATTTTTTTTCAAAAAATGGTTGTGCTGGTGATTGTTTTGTAAATACACGTTTATTTTAACAACCCCAAAAGATGCTGGCATCGTATCCGAAATTGGGGTAGGTATATATGCGCCTGGGCACCTCTTGTCGACAAGCAAGGTTTTTACGGTTTGTTTGAAGTTTGAACTCGACCCACGTGTTTCATTGGTTTGGCGTTCAGTGAACGTGAATGGCATTCGGTAATTTCGTACATTTTCGTACATCGTATACACTTTTTTCGGCTCGCCCGCCCGCCGATAAAAGGGACGGCGGCGATAAGAACACATTATGTGCACGCAATGTTTAACAACGCGCGCGGCTTCAACCTGAAAGTTGTATTGTTCTCTGCGTTCTTCAGTTTTAGGCGAGGAATGAAGGAGCGAAGGTTGCACGTGGACATGAGTCCGCCTGGCGATGGCGTCTTGCCCCAAAACGCGATAATGTAATATATTTCAGGATACCAAAATTCAACTCATGACTGGACAGCATAAATTTACCACATGGACCTTAATATTAATTGTTGGCATGTCAACGCAAATGAACTGAATTTCCTCGTTCCTCTTTTCAAGTTTGATTTTTAAATCATTATTTTCACATGCTTTGTACTTGTACTCTGAACACTTAAGTACTTTTATACGTTAGCCGCTTAAATCCCCACTCAAAAGTTTAACTGTAATCAGCGCGCAGCTGAAATCACTGGAACCGTTTGTAAAACAAGAGGGTCGTGGAGTTCATTCTTCACCGCAATGTGTGTACAGCGGCTGCGCTGCCTGCTGCCTAGATACAGCCCCGACACAAATTCACAACAAATGGGGACTTTAAAGCTAATGTCAAGTCCGGCAAGCATAATACTAAATAAACCCACGCAGGACCAAGCAGGACTGTGGGCACTAACCTCTGTGTTCTGACGCGCGGCATGACGTAGAAAAACGTTACCAAAAATAATCCGATTACACATTAGGAGGGTAAGACCCACATGATTTACTTGCTTTTTAGCCTTAAATACTACCAACTAAAAAGCTGTAAAAACGTAGAAATTTCTAGCTCAAGCCGTCTCAAGCACTCTTTTTAAAGAATGCGATTTGTTTGGAGTTCAAATCTTTACCGGGCAGAAGAATGGCTGTAAAAGTAAAAATAACATTTCTCCGTTGTTCCAGTTTAAATTACGAACGGTTTAAATGTAGCGTTAAACAACGATTGTTCTTACGTACAGTCGACAATGCTGCACCAATGCGATACTAAATTTCAATCCCGACATTTCCAACATAGTTTTGTTCTTTTCGAGTTTTTTTCTTCTGTTGATTAAATTTTCAATAAACGGATTAAATGAAGTCTAAATTATTTGCCCTTGATAGCAGCAATATTTTAACAGCACATCCTAAATGAGTGTCATGTTTTCACACAATCATAATTTCATTTTAATTGAAAGCTTCACGTCGCCATACTTCAGCAATTAATTATCCTTAATTGCGCTGCGTATGCCGCGCACCCTCGAACGGTTCACATTTGTTTTATTTGCGTTGTTCATTTTATTGTTGCCTCTGATTTATGGCATTTCATTTGCATTCGTTCGTTGGGCAATGCCATTATATACATATTTGTTTCATTATGCCAGAAATCGCGTACCATACAGGGTATCCCATTAATCGCGTAATTCCTCTGGAGGCCATCTATAAAACGGCCTTGAAAGAAATACATTTAGCGAAAAAAAGTTGGTCGAGTTACAGAGCGATAAAGTTTCTTTGTCAACTTTGTTTCCAATTTTTTTTTGTTTTAATTTAGATTTTAATTTAAATATTATTTAATTTGTTACCTATTCCAATTGAAATGTTTGATACACTGGCAATATCGTAGGTGAAATTGAATTTTAAAATAACAAGTCCTAACTTTAAAACTATAGATTTGAAAACTTGTTATTTTTCAAATTCAATTCCTCCTAAGATTTTGCCAATCGATAAAAAATTTCAATTAGAATAGGTAAAAAATTAAATAATCTTTCAATTACAACTTAAATTAAAACAAAAGGAATAATTACAAACAAGTTTGACATATAAAACTTTACCGCCCTGTATCTCGGCCATGAAGCTTACTCTTACATCTATAAAACCTCCAGAGGAATTACGCGATTAATGGGACACCATGTATACTGTGATTAACTTTTCCCCAATATCAGAATATGCACATATTTGATGATCGTGCTGTGGGGTGTTTTTCTTTGCAGTTTTGTACGGTCAACGAAACGTCGGACAAGAGCAAATATTCAACGTTCGCCCGAACGCGCCCTCCGATCACGCAAATCTCCAAGTCCGTTGCATCTGTGTTGACATACTTCAACTGGACGAGTGTAAGTCGGTTTCATGGTAACATAGTTCACAAATAGTTTCCCTGCTTTCGTTTTAATATTCACGCATGCGTGCGCGCTGCGCCCTCGATGTCCTTGGCCTTGGTGGATCGAACCTTCGCAAAAGTAATTTATGCCATGTTTACGAAAGTTCATTCATCTCGCTGCTATTTCATTCACGCTGATTTCGTACCACTGGTTTAAGGCAGTAAATAAATCTAATGTGAAAACAGCAGATTCCAATTTGCAAGAGTTTCAGTCTCAAAAGGCAAGATAATGTGGCGAGCACAAAAAGGAAACTGGTCACAAGTCACAAATTTATTCGTCTTGTTGCTTATAAATCTTAGGATGCAGGACTCAGGATTCAGGACCATAGCGAAACTTGCCTACGTTAGGCTGACTCACATTACTTTTCTGCTTCTTCATTTCATCTTCATAATTTTTTCCTTGCCACCATCACCAGTCAGTGAAAACGAAATAGCAGCAAAGCAACAAAAAGGATTGTCTTATAAGCGTCAACCAGCGGCAAAAAACAAGTCCATAAATAACATTTGCATCTCTTATTCATGTTCACGCCGCCACCGTCACAACAATACTTCCTCACTGCGTAACTCGGGCAATAAGAGTTCAGAGTTGAAGAATTAACATTGTGGTTATATTCTGGTGGTAGCAATTTCAGAACGATTGGCATCGTGCCCGAAATACAAATTCAGTTCTTGTGAATATTACACTTATACTATAAGCATCTTCTTATTACATTCTGCTTCCTTGTTATCAATACATTTTATTCGCTTCAAAGTTAAAACCAATTTTACATTTTATTATCTACTCAGTGAAATTGGAATGAAGATTATAATGTGATTTATGTTGCTAGGTGGTGTTACTGTATCTGAATTCGCCAAATCCTTCCGACTTTGAGTATGGGAACATTGCGAGAGTTATGCCACAATATCTTTCGGCGGTGGGCGTCAACGTCGTCGCGAGCAAATCATGGAGTCAATCATACATGCACGTGAATGGATACAACATCGAGAATCCATTTCATCAGCTTGTTGAAGAAACTTTTAAGGATACGCGAAGTAAGTGTAAAATTTCACTACATAAGAATAAGTGTGAATTAAGTTGCCTATAATATTCTTTGGTTCTGCAACTCGTTCCTTTCAATGAAGCCGTAATGCTCGCATTTGCTTTAATTAAGTCTTTTATCTTTGATCTAACGATGCCATTCTGCATAAAAATGAACGAACGAGACCGAGACCCAGTTATGCAAAATCTTGTTTCGTCGCAGATCTATTTTAGATTTTACGACGAATTAATGTTTGTTATTAATTCTTCGTCGCCTTGATCTTTTTCGCAAAATCTTGAAAAAGAATCTATTAAAAGCTTGCTTAATTTTCGAAGATACAAATGTTGCTACTTTGTATACGGTGATACACTAGAAGTATTTTCTGTCGACATGATTCATTACTTTCGTATTATGGATTGTATTGACAGCACCAGTAGAAAAACACCGAAACGAAATCATAAATCACATCTCAATAGACAAAGTTGACAAGGAAACAGTTTAAGAGAAAAAAATACTCAAAGAGGAGACAAATTTAAGCGGTAATATTATCCGGTAACAAATAAGCAGTAGAAACAAAATCAATAAGACTCTACAAAATATAAAGACTGTGTATATTTCATACAGAAAAAAATGAGAATAACTATAAGCCCATTTATCATCAGAAAATTATGTAAAACCAAACTTTGCACCCCTCTTCTGTGTGTTTGCAGTATACGTCATCCTGGGCCATCATTACGAACACTTGGAGTTTATGGTCGCGATGGAGAAGCGGAAAATGTTCGAGAAGGGTGAGTGGAATTAAGCGCCACGTTAAGTCGATTAATCATCGAATTGTCTCAGGTTGTAAAGGTGTTAACGACCGCTTACCGCTATTTACGAGCCGGCGCATGTGGTCTGAGTGTTCCTGAATACACAATACGGGTCGCCCCCGCATTTTGGGCAAATGCGATTAATTTTCTCCTGAAAGCTGTTTGGAAAAAACTTGGGCACTTTTAAAAGTAGAATTTAAAAGGCTTAGAAATTTGCATGCGATACCTCTATCACCCCTAGAGCCTGGAGGATCAGTTTCCGGGCAAGATAAACAGCGCAAAAAAGTTGAAAGAATTGAAAAGTTTAAACTTCGTGTTCATGCTTTTTCGTGTGAAATTTTTCGTTCAAAGGAATATAAATATTCCTTAATGTCTATTGTTATTAGGGATATTCGCAAGCAGGCGGGAGGTTTGGTTCGGTGTAGGACAATGCAAACATTCTGATGTGGTCAAGGAATGAAAGGAGCAGAGCAGCTGTAGGGATAAAGCAAACAGAAGTAAACCAGCAAAGTCCCCAGAGTGGGGAAGAAAGACCGGATTCGAGATGCATGAGAAAAAGTTTTAAGATTATTGAAGAGTCTCTGCTCTTCTATCAGATTAACCGGGTATATAATTGGATTACGCCGAAGCGGAGGCGCAAATGAAATCCGCATCGAAAACGAGTGCTAAGCACTATAGTGCGTGGGAAATTAAATGAGGGATAAGGACTTGAGGAATAATCAGCGCAAAGTGAATTGAAGGGGGAAAAATTGAAAAAAGTGAAAAATTCTTAGTGTCACCACAATCTAATATTTCTACTTTTTTCTCATCAATAAAATTCTTAGTATCTTTATTTTATGAATTTTGGATTGAACATTAGATGGGTAAGACTAGGATTTACAAGAAGAGGAGGAAACGAAGTTTTACAGGAAAACGAAGGAGTTTCTAAGGAAGAAATATAAAATGGCAGATGAAAATAAACCCCAAGAAAATATATCATCCTGGCAATAGTTCATTGTGTCGATGGTTACTGTCATCGAATTCTCCTTGCTGGATATGAAGCGAGAAATGCTGCAGGCGAGGAGGAGAATTCTGCCAACGGTATTTGTATCATTGTGTGCGAACGTGAGCGTGCAAGTCATTTCGCTTTCCGTCGAGATCCAGAGCCACGGCCTATTTCGATATTTCGCTATTTGGTCATTCGACACGTGAACGATGTATTATCTGCCTTGCCGCTTGGCAAATTGCTTGGCTGATGAAGACAGAAACACATATCTCTTGAATGTGAATAGGATTCGGATTTGGCAATCATTGAATCATAAATATTCAAATGAGCATGAAATCTGTTCCTGTTCTCGAACATCGAAGTTAAAAGATGTTCATCAACATCGTTCTTGTCCATGTAAGGTCGGCATCAAAACTTTAGGAGGAAGGTCCATTTATGATGAATCGATGAATGTCGAACAAGCACTTAGACCTTTGCCAATTTATGATTTACATAAATTAATGTAGACGTAGACCAATACCAATTTGCTGATTTTCATACTCGAACCAAATAGTGTTTGATCGACAATCAATCAAATGGTTTCAAGCGCAATCGCATCGAATGCAGTTTGTGGTAAGTTCAATTGTCAGTATCTGACTTGAATATTAATTCAGCAAGTGCGAACGAATATCTCAAGTCGGTAATAATATTGCTCGGTTGCAAAGTTTTCACTTCCTGACGACGATGTGCTGTCCTATATACCAACGATCCAACGACCAACAAAACAAAATGTAAGGCATCGTCTTCTGTGGTCTGTGCAACCAACTTTTGCGATGTTGCATTGCGTTGGCAAGTGCGAGGTCAAAAAGTCGGTGACAAGTGGGTCGTTTCGTCGTGTTATATTAGCGTAAGCAGCTTAGGGCGATAAAAAATTGTTTGTCCGCAGCCGCCGCTTATTGTATTTTTCGGAGTGTCGGCTTTGCTGGTAACGCTGGGGGTGTATTTGAACATTCCGGTTGTCGCCGGAACGCAAAAAGCAACTCAGCTAAGAAGTGTCGTCGGCGATGTTGCCGAAGCCTTTCTTGCTTTTAGCATGCAATTCCCGCGAGCTGGGAGCTGGGAGTGCGTTTCATCACTGTCACATGTCGACGATAAAAAATAGTATTATTTGTAGACAAGTTACATAGTTTCCCTCGGATCTCGGTTGTAATACAAAAAGCCTGTTTATCTTACATCATGTTTACACACTTGCAATCTGATAGTGATTTAGATGTAGATGTATACTTTTCTAAGCTGACGTACAAAGTTGCTGAATATCCTGTATAATCGCAACAAAAGGTTTCGGTTTGAAAATAGTTTTACCAAGCGCCTCATGGGATGTGAACACATTTACTTCCTTGCGCTTTGCGCACGTTATTTACGCGTGACTTGCAGTTGCAACTTATTGGACATTTTCTAGAAAACATTTTTTTTGCTTAAAATTCCAAAGTGATAATATCCTTTTTACTGTTTCTTTGCTCACCAGGAGAATATTTCGTGGTTGGCGTTGACATTGAGGAGTACAACGAGAAAAATCCTGCAGTCTATCTGCAAGGCTTTCTTACTGAGGAAGCAGATCCTTCGGCGCAAGGAGCATTTCGTCACTATTTAGGCGTCGTCCCGTCGAGTCCCGTCGGGTTTGAAAATTTCACGGTGCAGGTGAACTCCTACTTGGAGAAGCCGCCGTTCAATTTCTCAAATCCGCTGAATCACCTGAACGTCACCGCCGGGAAAATCGTAAGCGATATTTTACGTTATGCCTCACCTCAATCGCACTAAGTGCACCAAAAATGTCTGCAGAGCAAAACTCGTTCACCATTTACCTCACAAATTGTAACAAGATCACAGAAGGTCCAGAAAATTGTACAATTCTAAAAGATATCCGTTGTGCAAAAAGCTCTGAAAAGATATTTCTAAAAAACGGTTATCTAAATTATTATTAAGTATAGTAAAATTGCGCGTAAAATGTAAATGTGCCAACCAAGATGCAAATATGTAGGATGAAATTGCTTCCTAGTTGTTTTTACGAGGTTTTTATAAGTTTGATGAGACGCTTTAGAGGATTTTTTATGCGTTGTTTTATATTTACTGCAAAAGTTTATATGGACTTTAAAATTACTGCGCTGAAGGTGTGGGAAAATCTCAGAAAGATGTAAAATTTAAATGGATGGCATCGTGCTGTTGGTGACCTGATAATAAACTTTGTGTGGTAGATTAATGCAGGTGCAGCGTATTTGTACGACGCCGTGCACTTGTATGCCAAAGCGTTGATGCAGATTTTAGACGAGGATGGCGACACACGCAACGGAACTGCAATTATTAATTGCATCATGGGAACACACTACAAGAGCGCCATGGGGTGAGTAACTTTTGGGCTCCTCTGCAAGTACAAACTAACCGAATTATAACAGTCCATTAGCTGTTGGTGGCGCTAGTATACCTGTGTACCACAACAAAACTAAGCAAGACGAGTCAAACATACATTTTGCTGTGCACAATTTTAAATTAAATCCATGTGAATCGTTTTTTTTTTTTCAAAAAGCTTATTATTCTGTTCTGAGGAGTTTAATATTGCCTCAATTCCAATCTCCAATTACCAAAACCTGATGGGATTGCGAATTAAGGGGCTGCAATTGAGAGTCAATGATTCTATTGAAAATTAAAAACTGAAGTTCACTACAAAATGCTTGGATATTTCACTAATTTCACTAGTTTTGAGGTGAATCTAGTTAAAAGTTATTATTTTAAATTCTGTACATGTTGAATTTATAATTTTACATCTTGAGTTTATTTTGCTTGGAATTAAACAGGTACATGGTGTACATGGATGAGAATGGAGACGCTGAGGGCAACTACACTCTGATTGCTAGGAAGAAGTTGCACGTGGAGCCTGATAAAGTCGACCCAAGCGGCGGTGGCGGCGTTGGGGGCGGGCACGGTCACGACGCCAGCACAGCCACCGGTTATGGTTTATACCCGGTCGGCGTGTTTGCGCTGCGTTCGAAGGATTCTAAATTGCCGGTAAGTAGAACACGTCAATCATATTTTAAACAAAACAAGAAGAGAATACAAATTGCTGACAAGTACAGATATCAAGAAAAGGTGTAAAATATGAAGCAATTTCATATCATATTAGTCGTTGCAGTAATACAAAAACACAGATGGATTGCAATATGTTTGGCTCTCTTTGAAAACTTTGAAAATCAGTTACAAAAGTTAAATATTAAATTAAGACGTTGAACCCTTGGCTTTTAGAGAAATTAATTTTGTTTGCACACATTTCGCAAAATGAACAAAACTACTGAATCAACAATTTTGCAACCGTACTTGGAATATGCTGACGAGTGGGTTGAATACGTGTTAGGTGTTGCGTGTTTATTTAATGAACTTTAATTTCAAATTTTCTGCGTTATAATGAATTCTATATTAGCTTACTGCTCGCTTTTCGACCATTGAAGGTGGAACACTTTTCAAATAAGCACTCAAATTATTCTGTACTGTACCGTACACGTATGAATACATTTCGTATTTATAACTTTAAATACATTTGGATTGCTAACGATCGACAATGCGTTACACAATAATGTCTTCCGTGTTGGTGCTCATCGCAGTATTAGGGGTAAGTAAATATTTGCTCATATCATATCCTACTACATTGTTATTCCAGCGTCGCTCCATTAAGGATATTGCTGTCTTCAGCTTCAGGAGCAATAATTTAATCCATAATGATAATAACGGAGTCTTGGAATGTATACAGGGTGGACTAAGATTGGTGGAAAAGCGCCAGGTAACTTTGTCGTTTATGTCAAAAGAAAACAATAATCTTAATATCAACATGCAGAGAAAGTCTTCGTATGCTTGACGAAATCCTCAAAATTTGAATTTTTAGGTTACAAATATGCATAATAACAAAATTCTTTATTATTGCATAACAGCTATTGTAAAAGTTAAACACTTCTGCGAACTCAGTTTTCTTTTAAATAGCATCTAACCAGAATGATTAACACTTCAAAATTTAATTAATTCTAATTAATTTAAGTCAACGTTTTCTCCATAGAATAATTCTAGTTAGATGCTATTTAAAAGAAAACTGACTTTTCAGAAATGTTCGACTTTTACAACAACTGCTGTGCAACGAAAACGAATTTTGTTTTTATGAATATTTCTAACCTAAAAATTCAAAATTTAAGGACCTCGTGAAGCCAAACGAAAATTTTCTCAGCATTTTGGTATTAAGATAATTGTTTTCTTTTGCGTTTACAAAGTTATACCTGGCGTGTTTCGGCTATTTTTAGTCCACCCTGTATGTTAACGTATTCAATGCCTAGTGAAGGGGTTTTATTGAATATATAACAGTATTTGAAATTTATAGATACTGAATGATTTATTTTCGTTTCCTTTGAAAGTGCGTTTGGTGTGATAGTCCACCAGCTACGCTCTTGAATATTCCCGGCATACCGACGAAGCAGGAACTCACCGGCATGTTGAAGACCGTCGACGAGATCTTCGTTGAGTTCAAGGATATGGTGAAGGTCGAAGGCAAATCGACCGAGCAGGCTGTGATGGAGGATGTCGCCCGGATAGTGCACCGCGGAGAGGAAACTCTCCAGCTGATGGAGGAGAACGCTCTATTGAGTAATTTACTTGCATTCAATTTCGCACTAATTATGTTTTAATCAAAGTTAACACCACACCACTCTCTCCGCAATTTTAGAAATGCTCATAATGGAATCGGAGAATTCAATTCAAATAAAATCAGCAATAGGTGATACCATCAAGAAGTTGATGGAAGATGCAATCAAATCCATCCAAGAGTGCAGTGTAAAGGTTAATGTGGAAATTAAGAGCAGCTCGAAGCATGTAATGGAAATTGCTGAAGGCGCCGCTGACAAGGGGCAGAAACTGATGGAGAGTTTGTCCGTCTGCTCCAAGAGAAACGGTTTGCATGCATTTGTTGGTGAATTGGCCTAAACTAAGTGGTGACGTCTTTTGCAGGCCTTCAAACACTGTCCTGTACCAAGGGGATTATTACCAACGACGTGTTTCCGCTAAAAATTCGATTGCTCGAGGCGTTCGAGGCGCACAAAGACGGGCATCTGAAAGCAATCGAGATCAGGAGTTATGCCGACGAGTGTACGGTCAGAGTCATCACCGACTGTCGTGCCAAGCTGGAAGATATCCTCAAACAGATTCAATAGTAACTCTTGCACTTCTCTGTAAGGACGAACAAACTACACAGCTAAATAACTGTCAAACTCATTATTACGAGTCCTTCCTATTGGAAGGACCAAAATTGGAATATTTGTACAAAAATCAAATAAAGAAAAAACATAAAATTCTAGTTTGAATTTCCTTATGATTTTGTTTGGTTTCTATAAAAATGTAAAACCAATGAATTTTCATTTGCAGTTTCTCCTATTAAATAACGATATTGATTGGATGAATGGCAAGCCACCCATCGCAGTGCCACCGTGCGGATTTCGTGGTGAAAAATGCATATGTAAGTTTCATCGAAAGCAAATCGCAAATATGAGTCAAATCGAGTGCTAACGATGTCCCATTAATGTCCACGCAGCGTATACGCTTGAAATAATTTATGGCTTTGGCGGCGGCGTGCTGCTGGCGGTCTCAGTCATCGGCCTGGTATTCTACCGTAACTGGCGCTACGAGCAGGAGCTGGACAGCCTGCTGTGGAAGGTTGACTTTCGCGAGATACAGATCAACGACGACTCCAATGCGAACTGTCTCGGCCCCAAAGTCACAAGGGTGAGTGAGCGCCGCCTCACAATGAATGCTAATGCTAATCAAGTTATGAAGCGAATTCTGGCAAAAATTCTGTCAACT
>JARJDQ010002957.1:0-14658 GCA_030264215.1 Geostiba sp. GC000077 | reverse complement strand
TTGTTAATAAGGGAATCTGTTTGGGCATTAAATTATGTATAAAATGTAGCATATTTTCCTAGAATTTCAATTTTGTTGATTGACTGTTTTGACAGGTTGAGTACTGCTGAACTAGCGCGTTAACACAAGTTATCTCATCAAATATGGCCGTTAAACGCGTAAAACGAGCTCTAATATGAACATATTTTCATTTTGCACATATACTGTTTTGTATATTGGGTTGCCTATACCTCAAAGATTGAGAATAATTCTGAATGAAGTTTTTTTCGTACGTTTATCATGTTGATCATGTTGATTAGATTGTAATAGAACAGTTATGACCGTTTGCATCATTATTAAGCTAATTGCATTGATTGGTTCGGACGTGTCGACACGTCTCGCGTCGGGTGGTAATTACCTTCCAACATTATGCAATTTCCCACAGGTCCGATGATAAATTATTCATCGCATATCTTCGCCACCCATCGACACCTTCCTCACCATCACCGATGCGGCGAAAAATTACCAATCACAAGTCGTCACTCATTATTTAATATCCTCGATAACAATGCACTTAAATACTTTGCAGTTTCAAGTCACGAAACCGCACCGTAAAATTGCACATGCTTCTGATGATTTGATGATCAATATTTTCAATTTATTATAATTTACTTCCACGCATTCTATACGTTTAATAATGCGCGTACACCCATGATGCATTATCACCATGCACGATCGATGATTATATTTATTTACAATATCCACGCGTAATTAGAATACTCTCGGGCAGGACTTGGAACGAAAGAGACGAAGAAAAAAAGAAGCCGAGCGAATACATTGGCTCCGGCTTGACATTTACGAGCATCGAGCATATTTAATGAGGTCGATGTCACGATTTTTTCACAATTCACTTCACAAACTCGCGCAAAAGTATAATATTCTAATCATGTAAGCTGCAAGCTAAAATGCTTGCTTCAAGATCATTTTCACGATTTTTTGCGCCCTTCAGCACAACAATGATTTAAAATATCATTTCTTTGCTTTCTTTTTGGCTTGGGATGAAAAAATGTTGTTGAGGTTGGTAATGGCCTTCAAGATGATCCACATATCTATATTCACATATACCATATACAGGATGTCCCCACAAATCAAACTGACACCTAAAATTTAATTCATTGTTAATTTTGTAATACAAGACATCCTTTTTGAAAATAGAAAATTTATTATATTATTAAAAAGTGGTAACACCCTGTATACTGTGGCAGTGGAAATAAATGTTAACGAAGTATTGTTCTCTCATTGCGGCTGGCGCGGTGTCGACCGGTTTGGCGTGCATTTTAATTAACAATTTTTATAGTATGATTCAGCACGCGACTCGCGGCGAGCGATTTGTGAATGTGAATCGAAATTTACTCGCTTTCGATCGCAATTGATCTGGCTGCTTTAGTACTTCCATCGAGATGTTTCGATTGTGCGACGATCATTGATCTTTTTTTAAAGTTTTATTATTCCCGAGCGTTTTTTTTGTTCGACGTATGTTGGGAATGCAGTGCACACGTCGAGTGCTGCAAATCTTTTTTTTTTCGCTTCTTCTTCGCTTCTCTTTAATTTTGCGACGCCATGCGAATGCCATGAATGGCTCGAATGCGAAACATTTAATCATGTTCGATAATTTGCCACACGCAGTTTCGCGCGATACCTGTTTCGGTAATAATTATGCGCGCAATTCATTCTTGAAATAGATTTCGCGTTTTCAATATTAAATTTAATCAGTTAACAATCTTAAGAAAAAATGATATACCGATTAATTTTTTCTTGTTCAGAAAAATGAACTAACCCTGTATAGAAAATGATTAAAGTTTTAGTTTGTTTTAGTTCTTCGCAGAATTCAATTTCATTTCGCTATAATTTTTATCATTAATTTTAAGTGGCGTTTTTTTGTATATAAGTTGCCTTCTGTGATTGAGGTGAAATTTAACTAACCAAATTTCTTTGCTGGAATTCTTGACTATAAAATTATAACTGGCATGTAGTCGAGCGTTGGAACTTGTTGATTGCACATTCAAAACCATCAACAGTCAAAATTAGAAGACGCAAATGACATAGAAATGTCGAAGATGCCGGCATTAACATTAACCTTCTAACACAAATCGGATAATTGAGAGGTTAGAGTACGAGCACCAACAAGAACTAACGGTAAACCACAGGTACCACAGGTAATAACGAAATGATAAAAGGAGAACGCGAAAAAGTAAGAATTCCAGTGTCAAGGTGAAATCTTTTTTCACTTTTACAAAACAAATATTTGGTTTATATTTTAAAAATAATTCTAAACCATACTAAACTTTCATATTTTAAAAATATTGTTATTTTTATCTTACCTATCTTGAGAACGTTATGGTTTTTATAGCACCCCAGGCGGTGCTAAATTATCGCTATTCTTACAAAACTAACATTACTTCAACACCTTTGCAAGTCGGTATTAGTTTCTGTTCAGCACTAATCAAACATCGACGCTAAAAGCATGTTCACAGTTTGGGCACTTAAAAGTTGCGAAAAGTTACTCTAATTCAGCACAATTGCCAATTATCTACACTCCACAACACCACAACAACAGCCAAACACAATAAAATTACTCAGTCATATGTCTCAGTTATCATACTTTTTTTAGCATTAACGTAACTTAACAATTCGTAAAATATAACAAAGGAAACCAACTTTTGAATGTGCTGATACATATGATAACGATTATGTCGATCAAGTATTATACATTGTGCAAATTGACCATACCAAGAGTGGTGAGACTTGTCTTCTGACTTGCGACTTGAGACTTGAGACTTGAGACTTGAGAAATTGTAAGTCGGCAATCATGAGAAACAAAGAGAAAGAAGTGGAACCACGGTGGTCAGCCAGCGGCCACGAGCGCAGGTCAAGATCGCTTATTTAACTTTACTTAACTGCACACAAAGTTGACTCAAGTATTATTTTTTCTTGTTGGATCTGCAAGACATGACCTTCAAAATATAAATATAAAGAAATGCGTAGTTACAAAACCAAAATATTTTTTCTTTGGCGTGAGGTTTAAGCGGTTTAAGCATGAATAATAAAAGCGTCAGTGCGATAATCGATAATTGTTCGTGTTGCTGTTTTGATTGATTGTCTATGTGTTCGATGTATGCGCATGGAAAAGTTTTCATTGATGTGAAACAGTTCGCCATTCATCGCGAGTCGTTTAACATTTAAACCTCAAGCACTCAAACTATGATCGATTCCAACTCATTATCAATACATACTCGATGCTCAACACCCAACAGTATTGTGATTTGATTGATCGAACTTGATGGGACATTCATTGCCACATTCACCACGGTATCAATTTCGTCTCATCGCGATGTGATATTTTGCATTTTACATGTTTACAATCTGTACTGTAGTAATAGCGATAAGAGCCTTCAACTTATCATGTTCAACAATTAATACTTCAACGCATTTTATGGCTGGTTAAAAATGTTTAATGTTTCGCGAATATATTATTGAAGCGTTTTAAAGTTCGCCCGATCGGCGTTTCGTATGCAAATTCGTTGAATGATTGAATGATTATAAGATGGCGAAGTTGTAAATCGTAGAGATCGTAGACAAAAGAGAGAATTAGGAAATTGCGCGCGGGAATGTTGCTTCTTGAACTTTGACACGAACTTGAAAGCATGGCGCCGTCGAAAACATCAACGGATCAACGCCAATGAGGCGCTTGCAGTTCACGGCTGCGCATTAGTACGTGCAGGAATGACTCGATTTTGAAAATTGATAAATAATGGTAGAAATTGTTCAGTGACATCTTAAAATCAATTATGACCCCTTTTACCTAAAAATTATGTTAGAAAAGTTCTAATGATTTAAACTATTCAACTTTCAATTTTGTCACTAGAGTTTGTAGGATGTCTCATTGTTTGTCAGATAAGCTGTAGGCAACCGCACATACAGATTGCGTTGGATGGGTTGCATAGGTATCGCTGAGTGAATGCCTCATTCTGATTGGTTGTTTCAAAATTTCTTCAGATGATGTGTGACTCATCGGGTAAATTTTCAAACTTTAATAATTTTTTTCTCCACTTAGGAGGCTTCAAAAAAAATTGGGAAAAATCTCCTAAATAGTAACTCTTCACGAAGAACGACATATATTTTTTCTGAATACCACTGAACCAGTCTCTTTTCGCCCACTTGAAGTCATGTTTTCCACTTACCTGGGCGAGTGATGCGACGATGAGACCGAAGGCAAGGGAGATCTGCACCCTGGACTCGTTCTCCAGCACGGAGGCGCAGCCGAGGAAGACCAGCAGGAACGTGCCGACGAACTCGGCGACGATCATCCGCCATACCTTCTTGTTCTCCGTTATCTCGGAGAGTCCGAGCATGCTGTCAGCACCTGCGTAATGTGATAAAAACGCATTCTTGTAAATAAACCGTTAGCGAAGTGCACTAAAAAAGGTATAAACTCTACCAGCGTCAAACCTGTTTACTGTTTTGTGTATAGTTTACCAAAGACGCAAATAAAATTACAAAATAACCATTGGACTCTATCACTAATAGACAGAGAGAGTTCAAGTTGAGCTGAACCCAGGTGGATGCAAGAATTTCCTAGATATGCTGATTTCTAATCAGTGAGGCGTTAAAATTCCACTAGGAAATTATTTGCATGCAGGAAAAATTAAATCATTAAAACTGCGCTTTTGCGAATTAACGAGGCGTGCAGAGAAAAGCACGAAACAAAAAATTTGTTTGTTTATATTTTATATCTTAGATATGTTGATGTATCAATTAGAATGTCCTCATCATTATTTAATCCTTCATTTATCAAGCGTTAATATCAATCCTGCTCAGATATTCACAACTATATGATTATGATTAATACGAAACATTTTGATGCTTTGATTCGACGCTGGCGCACCAAGTAATAATTGATATTTACATTTAGCAGGAGAAGTAAAGAGTCAGGCAAAATTTCGCTTTGTAGGTCATTGCAATAAAACAGTGTACAGCGCATACACCACGATGATGAAAAATAAGCCTAATAATTAATGTGCGAATGCCATCCCATCCCGAAACCATAATAAAATCGTAAGTGATGGATCCGAGCTATTAGCATCTACGTAAAATTAATTTCTTTCATTAGCGAGCGTTTATTTATTTATTTATTTATTTATTAATAATATTTTATTATATGTGAGAGAATCTGACATTCAGATAATGTTAAGAGTGGCTAAATTTAAAAATATTGTTAAGTTGTAAAGTTCTTTAGTAGCACTAACAGCATCATCTTCTTCTTCATCACATAGTCAAAAGCTACCGAGAATATTAGGTTAATATTAAGTCTAACTTGTTACTTTATTTTAAAATTCTAGCAATCACTTGATGGCTTGACAACTAAAACTGTCCTTTACTTAACGTTAAGTAACTGCTAATTGATATTCATAATTAGTATCATTAGGAAATGGATGGTAGAAAGTTCCATTATGTTGATGAGCAAAATGTAAGAAAACGAAGGGGAAAGAAGCAATCATTCTTATCAAATCTTAAATTTTAAAAATAATTTTTCAATTCCTTCCCGTGGGATAGTCGCTGCTACCATTAAGAGTTATTACATCGATTTTTTATTATTTACTTGTTTACCTGCCGTCCCGCTACATGACGACTTGCAGCAAGTCGATTGCACTCGTTTAATTCGTAATGACATTGCAACTCGCGGCCACATCGACTCGTTCTGTGGTGAATGCGCCGCAATCCACCATTAATAGATATTTAATAGACTTTTTGTGTTTTGACCACAAAATACATACAAACTAAACGTAAAAATTGCATTTATCGTCAAATAAAGCACAGCACAGTCAGCACCTGAATCGTGGCATTTCAATTAATGAAAAATGCCGATAGATAAAACGCGCGTAAAAAAGCAATACGGACGAATGGGTATGCGCAGCATCAATGGTTGATCATTTTAATTATCGGTGGATAATTTGCAGTCTCACAGGCATTCATTCTGGCACGAGGACAATTAACTATTTAGAGTTTAGTTGAAGCTGGTGCGAAACGAGATCGATTATTATAATATAAATGCTGTCAATCCAATATATCTACATGGAATGTGAGATTTATCCTAATTTTGCCAATACTTGAGTTTGCTCCACAATATAAGAAAAATTGAACATTTTTTATGTCAAGAGGTGAGATTATCTGAGTAAATAATAAATGTTTGCACAACGAGTGCGTACTGTGTCAGTAGTAATCTATGCTATCATATTAACAGTACTCTAATCAGTGCACGCAGTCAGACTGTGAAAGGGATTATGTACGATTATATTTTATAGCTGTAATAATCGTTCAAATTTAAAATGATGTACAACGGTAGCAAATGGATGAGATTTTTGATTTTATTTGTATCATTATTGACTTTATGGATACTTTTTGATTTATTATGTAATAATATTTTATTTTATAATTATTATGTCTAGGTCTAGGTCACAAATGAAAGATTATTTATAAAATTTTAATTTTCCCAAAAAATAGCAAATGTATGAAAAACAATTACCTTTAAGTTCTTTAGCCATGATTACTTATGTCCTCTCCACAGGAATAATAACAAAATAAGGGAAAAAACACTTTCGAAGTTTTTGAACTTCTTGAACTGCACTTGTTGGGCTTCTTGCAGCTGCACAGATTGTTTATGTCAATTGCCAATTTGGTATAGTGGGTAGTAAGTGGTGGTTCCTGTCGTGATGCACTCCTGCGGATGACTGCCTGCGGTCGGCACGTTGTGCGTCGTTTTGTTCAGGCAAATGGCCACCGGTGCGCCGCTGCGCTGCGTGTGTGTGCTGCAGAGGCCAGCAGGAGAAGCCGCTCGCGTTACCCTGCCTGCGGATCGACGGTGTCAAATAAATCCGAACGGGCCGGGGCCGGGCGCATGGGGCCCCGAATGTCGGTCAGCAGGAGGCGACAACCGCGCGCGCATTCGCCAAAAGCGATATTCAAGAACTCAACTCAACTCTCAGCCTGAGAAATACGCGTAATACCAGCGTTACGACTTCATTCATAAAATGATCAAACGACTTGGAACGCTTGAAACCAGGCAGTATGTTTGCAGTACTTTTTGCAATCGCAAGCTCGCAATGCAAAAAAACCGTTAGGTATTTTTTTACTTGTAAATTCGTAACATAGTCTTTGTTTATGATTAACCCATAATTCCTTGAGCACGTGATTGCTGACAAAAATGTATGATAATACATTTTCCGGTGGTTAACAAAAGTCTAGACCTTGGATACATAACTTTGTAATATTGTAATGCGATAATTATGTTGATTTTGACTCGATTTTAGTTTTCGGATTTTTTTTGCGTAGATTTATTACCAATCGTCTGTGTTTCAACTACAATCACATAATTTGTCAAGAGAGTAAAAAGGATTAAGGCCACAAGTCACCGCTTAATCAATTCATGCATTTATGCATTTATCGAAAATGGCAAATTTATTGCTAATTTATGTATTTGCCTCAGTAATAAATTACTCTAGCGAAAATGATAACATCCTATATGGACAATATACTATTATACAATTCACTTACTTTAAGAATCATATGTGTTACGCACTTTAAAACTTAAAATTCAAAAATATGATAAAAATTGCGAAAAACTAAAACTCAATGTTAAAATTCAATGCTAAAATTAAGGCTGCCGTCTAGATTGGTGGCACTCGCAGCAGATAAACTTTTTAGCTAATTTCAAGTTTCAAGTTATTTGTTTTCGTAAGCATTTCTAATTAAGATATGAAAAATTAAATTTTAAATCAAATAATAAAAGTTATTATACAGAAAGAAGTTTTTCGATTTTCTACTTCATTTAATTGCAATAAAATGCAATTTAAAAAAGGCGCATTCTACGCAACTAAAATTAGCGGAAAAACATTGCGTGTTTGTAGTTTATATCAAAAGAAAACGATAATCTAAATACGAAAGTGCTGAGAAAGCCTTAGTTTGGTCGCACGAGGTCCTCGAATTTTGAATTTTAAGGTTAATATGCATATTAATAACAAAACTCTTTGTCGTTGCACAGCAGCTGTTGTAAACGTCGAACACATCTGCCAAGTCAGTTTTTATTTAACTAGCATTTAACCAGAATTATTCTTTCTTTTAAACTTTGATCCAAATTAATTAGAATTAATTCAATTCAAAGTTTTAAAGTGCTAACTATTCTGGTTAAATGCTATTTAAGAGAAAACTGATTTTACAGAAGTGCTCGATTTTTACAACAGCTACTGTGCAAAGAATAATAGTTTTTTATTATGCATATTTGTTACCTAAAAATTCAAAATTTGAGGACCTAGTGAGGCTAAACTAAGACTTTCTCTGCATTTCGTATTAAGAATGAAGATTATCATTTTCTTTTGACATAACCTACAAAGTTACCCGGCATTTTTCCGCCCATTTTAGTCCACCCTGTACTTGTTATGTGCTATCATTACAAGTTAGGTTTATGCGCAGAGTTTTAGCATTTTAACAAGTCCAACACCTTCAAAAATGATTACGATTATACACTATCATGAGTTGCGGGGCATGAGCACAGCACCAACATTGTTTAATGCTTACGAACGTTCCTGGGCGATTAATAAAGTGGCTCGTTTGATAACACAGCCCACGTAGGTACATTAAACACATTCAACTCAATTAAAGAAATTCATGCCGGAGGACTCGGAGGAGCAATTCAGGAGTTGGCGGTTGGCGGTTGGCGGTTGGCTGTTGGCATATTTGCACAACATACATTTTGTTGTCCAACTGTAAACACTGAACACACTTTAGAGCGCAGCGCACTATGCATAGAAATAAATTAATAAATTACGAAAATATGCTCATGGGCTGGGAGGCTGAGTACATGTGGGTGTGCAAACAGATCTGAATGAAGCTTGGAGCTATGCTCTCTGTGCGGTAATTACTAGGTGTTAGTACATAGACAAGATCAAAGCAAATATTTTTCTTGATATCTTCGCAGGTAGTTTCAAAAAAGTTAGAACAAAGTTTGCATTGTTGGATAATGCAAGTCCATGTTATTGTAAAATTATTTGCGACAATGGCAAATAGTGCAATCAAAGCAACTGCTAGGCTTTCAAGTGAATTCAGTTCAAAAATCATACTTCATGACTTATAACTGTGACTAACAACTAAATTACCTTAAACTACTTCATGATTCAATCAAATGTAAACTTTACATTGACATTCACTTGTAATGTAAATTGTACATTTTTCGTCAGAGGCAGTTGATTTGTTTAACAGATAAAAAAGTCTTGATTCTAGACGACACCCTTACTAAAGAAGCATTTTTTTTTAATTTTGTGGAAGTGAACAAAGCAACCTTTCGATACTTACTAATAATTTTTTAATACGCACATTTAATTTTAATTCTAAGTAATTAAACTTAATCTTAGCTCTTCTTAATTGCGTTCAATCTAGATCTTAACAATACCGTCCTGTTCGGTAATGACTCAGTAATGAATTACTTTTCCAAACGTGCGCTCGACCACCGTTTTCTGTACAGCGGAGGAGAAATTTGCAGATTACTAGCATAAATGTATAATTGCAATAAAAGTGCTCGGTGCACTTCAAGCCAACGTGCGCTGCGCTTTAATGTAGAACGTCCAACCGCTACAATCTACAAAACATTCCAGATTTCCTTTTCATGTTTAGAAAGCATAAGGCCTAGGCATAATTGTGCCGACTCATCATGAGTAAGAAAAAAGCGAGGAATTAGAAGAGAAAAAGAAGTTGATGAAAACGCACAGGTAAAGCAAAACGCAAATGCGCAAAGAAATTAAATTTCATTCTTCAGAAATAGGAAAGACTCGGCGAATGCGTACCAGACACACTATACACGGTGCTTTATCACATGCTGTTAATGAAGCACTAGCTCTCTATTTAACAACTTAAGTGCTTAGTTTAAGCATATTAAGAACAGCTTAAGAATTTTCTTGGTTTCCAAAGCTTTTCTTTCGTTTCATTGCTTCTTCATTGCTATTTTCACCAGTGTGTCTGGAACTCGGTGACTCGGCCATGATTTATTGCCACATGATGGACACCTGTGTTTAATTCTAATTAAGCACACATTTTCTTGTGGTTGGTAGTTTGGTGAGTAATGAGAACTAAAGAAGTTTTCGCTTTCAATTTTTCAAATATGAAAAATTAATGTGCGACGCACCGACAAACGATTTAACTGTAACTTGGTGTATTTTAAAAGTTAAATTCACTTTCAAGCCCATTACCACAACATAAACCAAACAATGTACCTGACAAGGCAATATGTATCTTTACTTTTAAGATTATTTTTCAGATTTATGTATTGTGACGTTTTGCGTTTGATGATGTTTGTTGAGACTTGAGCATGCTCAGAAACAGTTTTCCTTGTACTTAATTGACTTTTATAAGCTTAATGCATTAATTGAAATTTCGCTAAGAGTTTTGCTACATTTTATTTTGCGCTGCGCTGCAAATCCGAGCGGAACTTTTTCATCTTTGATTAGCGCTGCAATTCGTTAGAGCACACATTGCACGAACTCAATTAGCGCAAGCACTCACGAATTCCTTTCATTAAGTAAACATCAAACTAGTCGATTTCAAGCATACTTATTTCTAATGAACATGTGACAAGGACTCTTACCTTCAGATTTGTTTTTTCGCATGCTTTTATTAATCATCTTGGTATGTGTTCCCTAAGTTTGCTTTGCAACTTCTTGTTGTTGTCGATTTGTGGATTTCTCAGGGAAAAACCTCAAACGCTTCAACAATGATTGCATGCAGTTTTGCACGCGTCTTTTAAGTCACACTGTCACACGAATTGAATTGAATTGTTTCGGTCGCTGGGATTTCGTATAAATTGGTTGTTTGGCGAACGCGAACGAGATCCGTTGACAATGCCAATGCGCTTGTCATAAAAGTCAAATTTAATCCTTACAATGACGTCCTGCTTCGATTTTGCTTCGAGTTCGCCTCCAGTGTGGTTTCGGTTTCATTGTGCGACTGGTACATCAGGACACGTCATGCATATTCATTAAATGCTAGTAATTTAAGCAGACGGACATAAAAAACGAAAAAAAACTTAAGCTTATAAAGGATATTGGAAATTAGAAGGCAAGTGGAATTTTTAATGCACAGGTAGCTAAAGAGGCAGAGAGGATAAAAGAATTGCCTCATGAATATTGTAACAACTCTGTTTTCACAAGTTTGGATGAGATTTCAAAAAATATTGTTGTTGAAAACTGATATAAAAGAAGTTTAGCTGTAGCGTACTTAAAAACTGTTATTGACAGAAAAAAATTGCTTTCTTTGCAGTGGATTTGGATACTTCTAGAATCCTGGTTAGATTTTGGACGTATTTGAAGCTATCAACATCAAAATGCTAGTGATATGCTACATGACATACCTACAACATCAACTAGTAGAGCTAGTAGAAACACTCAGGTGACTCAGGCATGTCTCATTCCTGTTTTTTTTTTCTGTATACAGGGTGGACAAAAATTGGTGGAAAAACGCCAGGAGACTTTGTAGTTTATGTCAAAAGAAAACGATAATACTAAAATGCTGAGAAAGTCTTCGTTTGACCTTATGATATTCTCAAATTTAGAATTTAGAATAAGCAGAGCACAGCAGCTGTGCCAGTCTTCTATTAAATAACATTTAACCAGAATGGTTAGCACTTCCAAACTATGAATTGAATTAATTCAAATCAATTTAAGCCAAAGTTTAAAAAAAGGAATAACTCTGATTAGATGCTACTTTAAAGAAAACTGATTTCGTAGATGTGCTCCAAAAAAATAATTTTATTATGCATATTTGTAACATTGTAACCTAAAAATTCCAAATTTGAGGACCTTGTGAGGCCACATTCTTAGCATTTTGGTATTAAGCTAATCGTTATCCTTTGACATAAGCTAAAAAATTAGTTTTTCCGCTAATTTTAGTCCACCCAGTATTTAGTGTTTACCATGTAACTGAAAGAATTGCAATGTTCTTATTTGCATATTTTTTGTGCAAAATCCACTTGTGCTTAAAAAAATCGTGCCTAATGATTTCGTATAGCCTCGCCTCCGAAAACACTTGTACACTTAGCTTGTACACTTGTTGTTAAAACGCTATTAGCCATTTAACCGCAAAGCATGCGCAACGAGCGCAAACACAATAAAATCGCAATCTTTTACTCCTAATTTGTAATATGTTTATTCATTGCAAAATTGATCGCGCATCTGAACGTTTATTTATTTACATTTTTTTTTGCAAGAAGCACGCACACCAGCATCCAAATCATAAACGAGGAAAGCACACACATACAGGTCGAAGTGAAACAAAAAATTTCTAATTATTATGACCCAAATGTAATATTTGCACATGCAAATACAAACGAAATCATAACCAACAGTGTGTGTATTTGTTAATTCATAATGCCGTATAAACGGCTTAAACATCTTGTTCTTCATAACGTCTGACATCTGCAAACAATCCTCGAAAGTCGAGCTTGAGCCTCGATACCCTGTAGACATTCTTAATCGTCGTAGTGCACACATACCAAGGATCTACTAATAATAATAATTAGCCACTTTAAAAAGAAGATATCTTCGCCGAGGTGTGCGCATTCAATAACATAATAGCGCAAAAATGTGCAATGTAAAAACATCATTGTTCAACTAATAACAATCACATCTATATACCAATCCATAGAAAAGTAAGAAGATGAGTCAGATGAGAAATTGAATAGAATTAAATTCGCAGTTCGGAAGAAAAACTAACGGACAGTCATCATTAATTAAACATTTAATTTTTATTAAAATCTACATAAAATAACGGTTTAAAAAATTTACATACATCCAACATAAATCACTTCAAACAAATTTCGATACAAGTATATTCCATGAAAATTTAATTTTTTTGATAATATCTCAAATTTAAATCATATAGCAACATATATCATGATAACTTATCTTTGATCATGTAATATTTGAATTTTTAATCTAAAATATACTTATACATTATCCTGAGATTTATACCTATGCACTTGAAGAAAATATTTTTTAAACACTAAAAGATAAATCTTTTGGTGGCTTGGTGTCTAATCAATGCATACAATGGAAGTACCATAAATCAGGACTAATCGTCACTCCAGCACATGCTTTAAGGCTGCATTGTTGAATTAAATTTACGGATCAGTGTTTTCTTTGATACAGATTTGTTTCAAGGTCAGACTTTGCCACCGGCTAGCGACTACCTGGAACTTCGAAAACAATGACAGAATATCATCAGCAGCATCCATCTTAGATGGAGTGTCTGTGAAACCTGTTGTTTATCTGAAAGCAAGTTTCTTTTTATTTTATGCTGAGCGTTAATAATTTGCGGTTTTGTTGACCGAAACCCATAAAACTTCAAACAATAGTAATAATTATTATGCATCAACTGGAGTGTGTCATTATAGGTATGAGTAGAAGTAGTATGAGGTGATATCACGGTACATTTCTTTCGTAAAATAATAGCCATCACAAAGCACATTGAACGAATTGGATCAAAAATGGAATCACTGTGATTTCAACGCTTAGAAATAAGAAATTTAATTTTAGGCCATTAATGTAAAATTTAGTTCACTTTTTAGTTGCTGTGCCAAAAATATTGACAAGTACATAATTCATCAATGATGAATCGCTCAAATTGTACAAATCGACATGAACATAATCGATTTGTACGCCGATTAATCAACAGCTTAACACTTGGGCACTTAACATTTATCGTGCATATTTATCATTTCACTTGTACTCAAAAAAAATGTGTACCTAAAATGTTCACTCACCGACTTTGAGTCTCCCGGCCAAATCATATTTAAATGTGCTTGTTGCATTTAATATTATTTATTTCTTAAAAATGTTAAATTTGTTTGAATTGCACAATCTCAGCTGTTGCCAGTGGGGCACTCACACAAGCGCTGATTTATCTTAGAGAAAATTCCACACATCACACTTACTTCTACAGTTCTACATCTGCATCATCTTACCGTCAGCGACAGCACCATCTAGATTGGTCCAGCACCCAATCTACCAATGCTAGTGAGCGTTTTTTTTTTTGGCGTTGTGGTGGTGAGGCAATGTTAAATAATATATTATGCGATATGTGTAAAAGTGCGGTTTGTCACACCGCGTTTGTGACATATTCGCTGCCCATCCCTTGTTGGCTTAGTCATGCACGACAGCGCGACACGACCTTATGATGTTATGATGCTATTCCTTCACTTTCTTTAAATCTCATCTTAGCGTCGCAGAAACCCAGTAACACACATGACATCAGTCAACTCCCAACTGTTTGAGAAAGGTGAATTAAGCTATTACAGATTCTATTTTCAAATCCTATATTTTATTTTTACCGCCCTATTTTGCGGTCGCTAAGAAAATAGTTCAGTATCTTCAATACTAGGTGGCGCTGTTTTGAATTTGAATATGACTGTTTGGTTTCGATTGATTCGCGATCAAACCAATATTATCCAATCATAATGATATTACGTTAATGTCAACTCAAAACTCAATATCACATATAAATATCATCAAAATATCATATACCAAAGTGATTTTCAATGTTTTACACGTCCAACATATGTCGCTTAGCAATGGCACTTGG
>JARJDQ010002955.1:0-14415 GCA_030264215.1 Geostiba sp. GC000077 | reverse complement strand
TTGCGAAGTAACCATTCACTTTATCCAAATTATCGTCTAATTAAAGATATTTTTATTAAAGTTCAATTGCCATTTTCTCAAAGAAATGAAGGAAAAGATTTTTTTTAACATTTTTCCCAACCCCTTTAATCATCCTCAATGATGTCTCCAGAGGAAATGCGCCATTTTTGTTACACCCTGTATTTTATACATTTTTTTTTGCTTTTAGAAATTTTTAAGTAAACAAGATTTGTTGAATTTATTATTCGAGGATACAATCCGACCAGTTGGACGATCGCTCAAGTCCATTGGTTTGATCGTCTATGGGTACCTTTACATTATGACTATTACGAAAAATGTGTAATGTTCAATTTAATACAAATGTTGTCGGTCCTAGTTTGTGTTGTGTTGGAATCATAAGATTCCAAAGTGAGTTAAACTATACTACAGTCAGGACCTCAGAACCCAACAAAGTGAAGTGTGCATTGCGATGCAACCAACACCAATGCGAGTGGTGGTCGAGAACCGAGAACAACGGCTAGTAAAGTTGGGCGCGCGTTATCGCGTTAGTAAATGGTCAAGCCAGGTCAGACAATCAGATAATTAATGTAGTATAAACAGGAGATAAAAGACGGATAACAAAACGCACACAACCATCACGAGGACTAGCACTCTCCAACTCCAACTATCATAATATAAAATAATCTATAAAAAAAAGCCGAAACGGAACGAAACAAAGCGAAGTGAATTGAATTGAACTGAACTGAAGAAAGCGACCACAGACTGTTGGAAGTTGGGGGGAAGTTGGGGGGAAGTTGTGAAAAAGTGCAGATTGTATTTTTAAAATGTTGTAAACGTTTAGGCGTGCAAATTGAAAGGTTGCGGACTAGTTTTAACGATCGTGCCATAACACTATAGAACTCTATACCACAATACACTTACAGATTAATTGCAACAATATTTCATGTTACGTCAACACGTTACAAATTGTTTTCGACGAGTGTTGCGACAGTATCGATTTTTAGCGCGATAACTGGCGGGCCTCAACTTAAACAAAACGATAAATTTCAACAATATTTTTGAAAGTTGCTGATTTTTTGTGCTGGCGAAAATCCCGCGCGCGCCTGGAGCCACCACACAATGGCTTTGTTGTGTTCGGTGGCGATAAGGAATCTGCGCCGTGGCGATAAGAGGGCGAGCGGTCGTGTTGCGATAACGCGCTTCAAAACGGAATATTCGTGCTGCCGTGTGTGTGCGTGTGTGTGCGTTCGTGTGCATAAACGGCGCGGCGGCGTGTTATCACCGCCTGATATCGGCCCACGAGGTGGGGCCGCGCCACAGCAGAGACATCCCCCCATTGCGCGCACGCCTCGGATGCGATGCGTTGTGATAAGGCAGGCTAATGATAAGCCTTTCGATGTGAGATTGATGAGGGTTACTGCATGCTCGGACGTGCATGCTTGCTTGGTTGCATAAGTGCTATGCCGCCACCCAGCCGCAGCTATAATGTTAAGTAAGATTTTTGGGTGTGATTTCCATTTGGGTTTAAAATGAATTCGATGTCGGCTATGGTTATCGCCATTGCGAATGTGTTGCCGGTGTGTGATAAGCACAGTGCTTTCCGTAAAAGTACACTTAAATCATTGATAAAGCAATGCGGACATTAAAGTTCGTTTTCTTGACTTTTTCTTGTTGTTTCTGGTCGCATTTTATTTTTCTTTCGCGCGCGTACTGTACCATGAGTAATAAGTAATAAAGTAATGAGGAAGTTTGATTAAAGTGCGCGCTATCGGTCAGAGACACTTTCGACTTGCGACTTTCCACACAAACAACAGTTGGTAACATTTCAGGTGGAGAGGTAGTGGCGGAGTCATTTTCCTTCTTGTTATACCGTGTGTTTTTGCCGTAGATATACATAGGACCAAAAACTATTTAATTCATGATATCATCCTTTTACTATATAGGGTGTCCCATTAATCGCATAATTCCATTAATCGAGTAATTTGAACTATTCATGCAATGGGATAGTCGCACGACATTTTTTTTTTTTAATTTTTTGGATTCGTTAAATGTTTTTTGGCAACTTTTTTTCTGATTTTATCGAAGTTTTAGTTATTTTTGTGCAAAGATTTTGCGAGTCATCGCTTAACGTGGTATTAGGTTGATAGTGCACGAAAATTGTCGAAGGTCAGAAAATCACCAAAATTTAAAAAAATTTAAAAAAATTTAAAAAATGTAAATATTTAAAATCTAGTTACAAATTACAATTCTTAATATTTCCGAAGATTTATTAATTTTCTGAATTATGTACGTTTTATTTAATTTGACGTTTGATTTACTTCTCGTGTATTCATAGTAAATGTATCATGAATTAAATATGCTTTGAGGCTATGTACACCAACTGCAATAACACACAGTATGTGTTTGTGTTGTTTGTAGCCGTGTCAAGTTTCGGTTAATTTTCCAAATGCGAAATGCGGTCGATGTGAATTGATGTGGCCGCAGGCAGCAAACACCTGTTGCGTCCAGCCAAATAGCAAACATCAGGGGGTGGTGGTGGTAAAGTGGCGCCTGGCGCCGAGTGTTGGCGCCCCGTCGTGTATTTGGACACTTTTGCCCAACTATAAATTTACCCAAAGCTCAATCTTTACTAATTTTACCAAAGATCTCTTTTTACATCACGCTGGAAAAAAATAAACTGCCTTCTGGATAAGGGTATATACTACATATTCCAGTCTTTCAGATCCATCTCTTTGAAAGTTAGTAAGCTAAGGGGTGGGTTGGTGGGTTGATATGTAGTGTTGAGTTGAGGGGTGCGCTTCAAGTTGCGCTTGAAGTTTGGGGTCGCACGTGGGTCGAACCAGTCGTCAGTTTAGCTGCGGCAGGGAGCGCGTTTGGACGCACATCCCAACCACATTCTATACCCAAACTAAAAAAAAAACTAAAAGAACGGTGATGTTGTGATACAGACAGACAGTACGATGGTGGAATTTAGAGTGGAAGTGGAAGCAGATCAAGAAGTTGCTGATATTCTGGATTTGGAACAAACTATGAGTAAGTCGAACTGCTAACCAATGTGGAAAATGCAGACTTGACGTTTTCTTATTAATCAGTTTATTTCATTCATAGTAAAATAGTAAAATAAAAAATGCACACGTTGCATATTTTCATGTTGGGAAGTTGGACTTGGTAATTGAGTCGATTTCTTCAGATTTCTGTTCTGCAACTGTAAGCTGATCGCTGAGATTCTCTCTGCCTGCCTCTTCTGCGACTGTCGCAATTTTCTTATTTGTTTCCCTCGCCGCATGGCACACATCTTTCTCGATTGTCATACTCATACGGTACTAATACGAACCTACAAACAATGAGAATCTTCTGTTCTACCGTCCTGCGCAATCTCAGTGCACGGTCTAATTAAACCCACAACGACTTCATCGCAATAAGAATTAATTATCCAGCGTGTGCACTCCTCGAAATGACTTAATACGAATACTAAAATTTTATAATTAAAATTTGGGATAATACGCACATAAGTTTGATACATATATTAAGAACTTAGAGGAAAGTAAAAATAAGATGAAACAACGAAATAAGTAACGAAGTAACGTGTGTTGAGAAGGCTCGCGAGTGTTGCGTATGTGGTGCGCGGTGTACGTGTGCGTAGTCCGCGTGGCCGAGTGTAGAGCACGCCACGTTAAAATCATGGTCCTTCGAACCGCAACGAATTATTTTGACGTGAATTACATTGTTGGTGGGACTAGGTACCAAATTTGACATCAGCACGAAAAAGGTATAACCTTAAACATTTTTGGATATTTTCTTCACTGTGACGAATTTTTAAACATTGGTGGTCGATTTTCGATGCGAGACACTCCTGTGTCTGGATGGAATCATGGAATGGCTGGCAGGCGCGCGAGATAAGCAAGATGCCGAGGGTGATAAGAGCGCCGGAGACGTCGATCGCATGACGCGATAGCCGCCTCGTCGGGGCGCAACGGAGGGCGATGGCTATCGGTCGACCGTTCCCGCTCCCCGCTTCACTCCCCAGCACGACGTATATAGATGTGGACGGATAGATTGTGCGAAGGGAAGAAGAAGACGAAAACTAATGCGTCGCTGTGCTAGTACCAGAGATAAGCGATGGGCTGATAGTGATAGCGAGATTGAAATGGCCGATACTGCGGAATAAAATTCCAAAAAAATACTCTCAACGCGATAAGCATTTAATTGAAGGGAGGGGAAATACTTCAAACGTCACAACCTCCCAGTCCCTACTATAGGAGGCTACCTGCTAATTTACTATGTACATATTTTGCATCGCAAATTTATGCACAGTATAATGGCTGGAATAGGTTGGATGCAAGTCTACCAAGTCTTCAATCTTCAACCGTTATGCCGGGTTTACACTTGCAACAAATCTGTTAAATAACACCGATTTTTCGGAGAAATTCGACGTAGAAATATGAATATCTTCCGAACGCGTGATCTTTTTTAAAGTTTCTTTTGGATTCGGATAGCTGAGAAGATGCTTTTTAATATGCACTTTGTTGCAACCCTCTCAGAGGGTCAGATATACAAAAGTTACATGTAACTCTAGCAGATTTGTTATAAGTGTAAACTCGGCATTACTTTTTTAAATGTTATCAACCGGTATTTTCAATATGGACTCACAACTAACAATATCATAATGTGTACGAGGCTTAGTGCTTAATTATCCATTTGAGATTGTAAAGTTATCGGTGTTCATTCATATCTGGCTTTCCGGTTCCGGTCAACGCTAGCACGGAGAGATCGAAAATGATTAAAGCGCTGTTGAATTTCGGGCGTCATTTTATGGTTACATCCACGGAGTTCCATCCTTGTTGCATCCTGATCGCTGATCCTGCCAATTTAAACTCGAAGTCATCATCACATACTAAAAGTCACAAACACTGAATACATTCGAGCGAAATATTTACACGCGACGCGAGTGCAGCGAGCAACCTTGACCAAGGTCAAGACTTTCCATGTCCCGTGACTCCAGCGCGTATAATACTTTGTTGACATCTAATGCAATTGTTTTCAAAGCCACCGTATTGTTAAAAAATCTGTGTTTTCGACTACTGAAGCAGATAAATACGCGTATCCAAGAGGCTTGGGATATCATATCGTTTGAAAATGGAAATGGCAACATCGCGAAGTGTAGCAGGCAATGAAATTACTAGTGATCTTCTTTCGTTTTTGTTTTTGCCAAAGCGTTCTCGCTATTTTCTCCTGATCACAATCAGAATGGACAAAACAGAAGAGAATTGAGAGAAGGCTTTGACTAAAACAGAAACTCACTAGTAGAGTCTGTCCGATGAGGCGAGGCACTCAAATTATATGGTGACCCTGTTATTTATATGGACACAGCACTCTTTTCAAACGCCTCCCTTCTTCGAATATGCTATAGCAGCTCACTAGTAATTTCATTCCCATTCACAAACTTCATATAACTCCCCGTAATGTTCCTGTTTATTTGATTATTATTTGGCTGCAGATTTCTGTTTAAAAAACTCGTCTGTTTTAAATGTTTAGTTTATAAAATACAATAAAAACGTTTATCGAAAAAAAAGGCCGCAGATCTCGAGTTGTTCGCCGTTATCTGCAGTTTCAATAAATCATCGGTGAAATACTTTGGACTTAAACACAACAACAGCTCTAATGAAGAATTTACATGCCTAGACAATAGCCTTAATTTTCAACATGCACGGTCAGTTCCATCAGTTTGTCATTAATAAACGCGGTAAAAAGGCGAGAAGATATCGAAGCATCGCTTACTCTTTAGCGCGTTTGCGAGGACTCAAATTATCGTACGATCTCTAAATGATAGTGATTGTCTAGCTTAAAAGCGATCTGCAAATCAACATTTACGAGGCCAGCGCAGGCCAGGTACGGTTGAAGGCTGGAATATGATCGAATAACGCTAAGCGTTCAGGTATAGGCCCCTTGTGGCTGCTCACGATGGCACGCATTTACGTAAACCGCATCAAGGTAATGCGTATAACTGAACGTTTGACGCTATTCTGATCATATTCCTGCCTTTACTCTTTCTGCCGTACGTGCAGTTTCGGGTATAGCCAATTCGAGAGGGGAGACGTTTGAAAAGAGTGCTGTGTCCATATAAATAACATGGTCAGCATGGTAATATGAGTGCTGAGTGCCTTGCCTCATCGAACAGACTCTAGTTTCGTCGTTTGACGTTTCGCGCGCGTCTTGTATTCGCGTTCGCGCAAGGTGCATGTGCAAAACATGTTCAAGCCAAAGGCAAACACAAACACCACAGACTCGATCGCAAAGCAGCAACAAGCGACAACCCAACAACGGACAAAAGCACGTGAGCACCACAGCTCCACAGCACAAGCCAATGACAAGCCAGTATTCAAATATCTTGTGACCAAACACCTTAGTGCGCATGCGCGTATTGACAATTTTGTGGAGGGGTGACGCAGAGTTTCGGTGGCTTCGGTTTCAGACATCTTGTGCTGTTGCGACTCGCGGGTCTTTCTTTTCGCGCTTATACCTCGGGATGTGAGGTTGTGTATTGCGTGAAATTGAGTTTTTATTTTTGTTTCGAAAGACCAAATATATCCTAAGGTATGTTATTTTATTTATTAATCGCCGCAGCAAGTGGAAGAGTAGACAGGTGTTTGCAAAAGCCTTCTTTTTTCCTTGTACACATACATGAGGTTAAGGTTTTGCGCTTCCTTACCTTACAGTGCCAAGGATGGCCGACAACAAAGGTGGACAGCAGCGAGGTGGCCGAGCACGTGGACGTGCGCGGCCCGCCACCGATCAAGCCCAAGCTGCGCCTGGTCAAGCACCAGCGCGTCCAGCGGGCGCGTGGGGCTCCGGTAACCCTATGCGCGGCGCAGGTGGCGTGCCCACACAGGCGCAAAGCTTCGGTGGCGCGCCAGCACCGGCGGCCGCGCCACAGAACCCTGTTGCATGGGGCCCCGGCCAACAGCAGCCGCCAAGGCAAGCCGCTCCACCACCGGCAGCTGTAGGGAGGGCGCAAGTCTTCCATGCGGGCGGCGATCATGCGGGCCCGCAAAGAACGGCACCTGCTGAAATGCCCGAGTTGAAGGTTTCAGGAAACGGCAACGGGAAAGATTCCCATAGCGCGCGCGGGGCCATGCGCGGTCGGCGTGTTTTGCCAGAAAACACGCTCAGCACCAGGTTGCCAGAACTGGGGAAGAAGGGCACCGCGGGGGAGAACATAGTTCTCCAGACGAACTATTTTCGCTTGGTCAAACGGGCCGATTGGTGCGTCTACCAATACCGCGTTGATTTCGCACCAGAGATTGATGTGACAACCACCAAGAAAAAGTTGTTCTATACCGCCGTCGCCTCGATGGATCTGGTCAAAGGCCTATTTGATGGCACCGTGTTATACACGCCATTCCGCATGATTCCTGACCCAAAAGAGGTCGTGGTGGACTCATTGTGTAAGTTTTTCACCTTTTTGATTGCATTGAGCATGTAGCTGATGTTTTGTTTCATTCCACAGCCAATCCTGATGAGAAGGTGCGCATTACCATACGCATGGTTGGGGAGCTCGATAGGTCGAGTTATCAGTACATTCAATTGTACAACTTGATCTTGCGGAAGTGCATGGCTCACCTTAAGCTGCAGCAAATCAAGCGCGACTACTTCGATCCAGCTGCGAAAGTTGTCATCAGCAACTACAATCTGGAGTTGTGGCCTGGCTTTGTGACTTCCATCCGTCAACACGAGACGGACTTGCTGTTGTGCTCGGAGGTGAAGCACAAGGTGATGAAGACGGAGACCGCATTGCATGTGATGATGCGCATCACTAATGACCGGCGCGATGGCAGAGATTGGAAGAACAAATTCCACCAGAGGATGCTCAACACCATCGTTCTTACCGACTACAATAATAAGACGTACCACATCGACGACGTCGATTTTGAGAAATCGCCGACCAGTTCTTTCACCATGAAAGACGGCTCCTCGGTGACGTTCGCCGAGTATTACCGTAAGCGCTACGGGCTGACCATCACCCATATGAATCAACCGCTGTTGGTGACGAAGGTCAAGCCAGCTGGAATGCGCGGCGCGGGCGACGGCGATGGTGAATGCACCATGCTCATGATTCCAGAATTCTGTCGAATGACTGGCCTCACCGAGGAGGAGCGCACCAACCGCCATATGAAGACTGCGCTGGAGGGATACCTGCAGCCCGGACCGGAGTCACGCATCAATCACCTCAGGAACTTCAGCCAGCGGCTGCAGAGCACACCGGGCTCCATCCAGGAGATGCAGCGGTTCGACATGGATTTGTCCAGGGACATTGTCACCCTGTCCGGTCGCAAATTGCCGCCGGAGGAGTTGATCTTCCAGGCGCCCAAGAGTTCCTACTCGGCTGGACGGGAGGCGGACTGGACTAGGGAGATGAGGTCCAAGCCGATGTTCCGCAACGGCATCATGAACAGCTGGGCATTGGTATACTCGCCCAAGGACAAGTCTGTGGCGAGAGCCTTCTATGAGCACCTGAAGAAGGCTTCGACCGGCATGCGCTGGAACTGGCCAGTGCCAACCATCACCGAGCTGCGAACTTCGCCAGAGAAACCTTATGACAAAGCGGCATACGTGCGAACGTTCGAGGAGCTTTTCGCACAGAAGCCCGATCTGCAGTTCCTCTTCGTCGTTGTCCCACCATCCAAGTCGGCCGAGACCTATGCTTACATAAAGAAGAAACTGACTGTTGAGAAGGGAGTTGCATCGCAGTGCGTTGCCGCCAGCACTTGCGGACACAAGAGTGCGTTCTCCATCGCAACGAAGGTAAGCAAGCAGCAAGCTGGTGAAACATGCCGACTAAATATTATATTCCTTCTTTTTTCATCTAGGTTGCAGTCCAAATGGTCTGCAAGACGGGCGGAGCCCCTTGGACCATCAAGAATCCGCTCCAAGGCATGATGGTGGTCGGCTACGACGCTTGCCACGACCCCAGCAACAAGGCGCTCACGTTCGGCGCTTTCGTCGCTTCGTACGACCCCGATTTAACGGCCTACTACAGCGAGGTCACCGCGCATAAGGATGGTGAGGAGCTGTGCGATAATATTAGCGCTGCGATGGTGCGTGCCGTCAACTACTTCGCGGCGCAGAAGCACAACAAAGACAGTTTGCCAACCCACATCCTGTTCTATCGCGACGGCGTCGGCGAGGGACAGTTGAACTTCGTCTATGACCATGAACTGAAGAAGACCATTGATGCCCTCACGCCAATGTATCAGACGAAGGGGGTACCGCTTCGCCTTCGCATGATTATTGTCAACAAGAGAATCAACACAAGGCTCTTCTTCAAAGGTGGCAACCCGCCGCCTGGTACCGTCGTTGACGACACGATTACCCTGCCAGAGAGGTAATAAACCGGCTGCATTCATTTAATTATCAACTTAATCTAATCTGTTGTTTCTGCTTGCAGGTCTGACTTCTTCTTGGTGTCGCAGTGCACCAGCAAAGGTACCGCGTCCCCGACTTACTACAGCATCCTCGGACCGGACAATTTCGGCTTGGATTCCAATAGAACGCAGATAATCACCCACCGACTCTGCCACCAGTATTACAACTGGTCGGGTACTGTTCGAGTACCAGCACCGTGCCAGTATGCGCACAAGTTGGCGTTCCTCGCGGCGCAGAGTTTGCAGCGCCCGCCGAAGGAAACCCTCAGCCACTTGCTGCATTTCCTTTGAAATGTTCGATAGTTTCGTTGCCATTTCGGTTTTTTATTATTTTTTTATTTTTCTTAAATAGTTTCTATTTTTCATTAGAATCTCGTTTATTTGCTAAGAGCCGTTTTACACGTAAGAATTTCTTGAACCATTTCTCGTTCAATTTGTTCGTAACTATGGTAACCAAGAATTGTAGCTACGGTAACGATTGTTGGTTACCATAGTTGCTAAGAAATTGAACGAGAAATGGTTCAACAAATTGTACCGTGTAAAACGGCTCTGAGAAAAGAGTATATTTTTTATTTTACTTGAGGATATTGTAATTCTGTTTATATTTAGGATTAAGATAACATTAAAGTTGCCTAATGTTGAATTCGAGTAGAATTCTTGAAAAAGAAACTTGAAACGTTGACGGAATCAAAACCATGTTTTAAATTAAAATCTGACGTCTTTATGCGAATCAAATAACGTTTTTCAGAGGCTGAACTGGTGCATTTTTTGTTTTCCTGTGGCACGTTCAGTTCACATTTTCGTTTTCCAATGACAAACCCAGTGCGAAAAACTTCCACCAGTTCATAAATCCTAACACCAGCTGCTTAGGTTGGGTTCGATTCGGTGTAGGTTTCATTGGCGTTATTGCTAATAAGTTTTTGACCCATTTCAGTTCGTTGCCTGGAGACCAATTTATAATAATACCAGTTTTCAAATGTGTTTTCCAATGAACAATCGCCGGTGTCGGGTTTTTGTTGATCTAGCGCAAAACCAATTCTCCATTTTTGCCACTGAAAAACGCTAAAAAATGATCGTATGATCAAAAACGATTACATCAAACGTCAACGATCAAAGCAACATCTCTCTTTCTAGGAGATTAGGGATGATTGTAGGTGTCGCCCTAATCAACATGGCGGCAAATTTGAATGTATTGAAAGTCATTTATTTATCCACGAACAGGCGTTGATATGTCTTTACATAATTTTTGCAATACATTTCAGCAGATAACAGTATTGCAGTATATGCAAATTTAATATGTTTCTAATGAATTGGAACAGATGTATTAAACATCGTGATTGAAGCCGAAGTTGAGCTGTCGAATATCAAAAGAAATGCAAGTTGAGAAAGAGCGATATTAAAGTTGCCTACAGTGAAGCCAGAAAATTCTACAGTGAATTTCATTTATCCCCGAACATAGGCCAATGAATTGCCCATCAGGCTGCAGGTCTATGTTTCCAAGTAAATGCAACAAGTCCGTACGCGAACGCGTACACGTTTGTAAAGCAGAAAAATAAAACCTAAAAATAACATATTCGGTGTTTGATCCCAAATCCCTGTGGCGATTTGAATTTTCTCTTCGGATTCTTGCTGCTTAAAATAATCAACCTGTCAACTCCGTATACTGTTTTTGCGCGGCCGCAAGAGGGCGCCGTTCACCCCCGCCTGTTTACTCCCGTTTTCTCCCGAGGGAAATGCAGCAGATGACGCAAAACCCGTCAAAATGTATGCCCCATCAATATCGATATTTTCAATCCTCTTCGCGTTTCCGTACACTGGACAAAAAAGTTAAGGTTACAATGTTGGAACCGGGAAAATTTCGGATACGCGAAAGCAATTGGGTTGAAAATTTCCACTATGATGGAGCATAGTTTCTGAGGGGTTTTGCCGTCATCTACATTTCCCTCGGGAGCATCGTTCGGGAGATAACGGTAATAAACTGGCGGGGGTGAACGGAGCCCTCTGGCGGGCGCGCAAAAACACCGAGTTTACAAAGCGGATTATTTTTAACAAAGTTTGGCCACGAGATTCAAGAATTCGAAGAGAAAATTCAAATCGGCCCATTGGTTTGGGAGCTCCGCTTATGAAGGTGTTTCATTTATTTGGAAACATAGACCTGCAGTTTCTTGTGGGCAATGCATTGGCCTATGTTCGGGGATAAAAGAAAAGCACTGTATGAGATAATTGCACGGCAAGGTCGGCAAGTCGCTTCACATTTCACAAATTCGACTTTCGACATTCATCGCAACTCGCATGTCAGTCATTGTAAACATGAAGAACTAGGGTGCATCGCCTCATCACATTAGTACTTAGAGAATTTTATAGCGATAACGGTAAGCGGCAAGAGCATGAGTAATCATCACAATAATGGTGCCAGAGCTGGCGAGACTGAACAAATGGCGCCTTCCCAGTGCCTGAAGGTGTTCATCCAGAGAGACTACAGTGAAGGCACTGTGGTCAAGTTCCAGAACAGATTTCCACAAGAGCTTGATGGAAAAGTGAGCTATTTCAATTTGAATTATGCCAGTCACCAGTAACTATAACTATATTTATGCATTGCAATATTTGCAGTTGGATAGACAGGATTTTGAGTACACCATCAACAAATTGAATGAGATTTTCATGGAGGCTGAGAAAGCATCCTGTGCAGCTTACTGTGAAGGTTGCCTTGCATGCATTACTGCTTACTTCATTTATATTTGTAAAGAAACCCATTATGAGAAGGTAAGTGGCCTAGCACAGAATGGAGGCGCCGTATTTTAACATGTGTAATTTCAGTGTTTACGAAAAGTATCCAAGTTTATTGCTGAACAAAATGAAAGAGTGTATCATGCCAAGGGTCTCATTGTAACTGATCCCACCTTGCGAGGTCTTCGAGTGTTAGAAATCAGCTGCCTAGATCGACCTCCCAATGCATGACTCACCCTATCACACTCCACTCAGGAGTTCTTCATGTAGCATGCAATGCATGGATGATGGTGATGATGACTACAATTATGATTGCATTTCATTTTATATTCATATGTTCATATGTGTCACCAAAATGGTTGCAAACTATAATACTAATGAAAATACTTCCTTTTAACCATTGATGAATTACAGATAGGGAATTAATGTCCTTTTAAATGTTCACTGCAATGTATTATGGTAATAACAGGATAACAATCAAGGATGACAAGAAGAAACAATATTTTATACTGTATTTATATTTGCATTTAGTGTAAGGTAATATATTGTGATTAACCAGTGTTTTATGTTGGAAATACCATACATTTTCACCATGTATGTGTTTAAATTTTAATTATTTTTAGTTCAATCAAACTATACATACTTAGATTTGGAGTAGAGAAAAGATGATTCGTTGATTCTGCTTATTTTATCATGAACTTAACGACAATTTGGTTTGGTTTCTATTTGTTGTTATTAATGTGGCATGTTTCTGTTTGTGATGATACATTTAGGAAGACCTCTTTTATATCTGTAAAATGTAAATAAACATCTTTATGCAAGTGAAAATGCTGTGTGTATTTTCCCTCACAGGTGATAGGTACAAGGGCATGCGTTTCATTGCCGATTTTTACACTTGCAGCGGGCAGCAGTCGAGCAGCAGTGCATGTACATGTGACCACTGTAGGCAACTTACATTGCCTATAAACAACAGGTTTAGCAAACCAGTCTTCACTTCTACGACACCGTACAGTTTGTAGATACGAGGGGGTTGGCCAGGCAAATGTGGGGAACAGTGGGGAACATGTGTTTATACGGAAGTCAATTTTTGGTGTCAATTTGAAGATTTTGCCGGACGGCTGCAATCCAATGGCCAGTGTACACATTCACCGGTAAATGTGTACATTCACCCGACTTTCTACATTTCCCGTAACACATACACAATCATTATCTAAGCCAGAAGGGGCGATCCAAGCACACTAATGCCAGACTGTGCGGATATGCATTCGGGCATTTGTGTTTCAATGAGATAATGTTTGTGTAAAGTATAGATGGTGCACACTGTATGTGCGCCGCGACTTCAGGTTTTTAATTTAACGTTTTGTGAATGTCAAATATCAACGCCGCGGCTACAGCTACACGCTAAGTGAAATTAATAAATTGATTGAGAATTTAAATATTTGTGATGAGCGGAGAAAAAGATGTGTGTCTGGCGAAGGTGGAAACAGTCTGCCTCGTTCGTTTTTATTGCAGCGCTCAATCGTTTCGCGGTTTCGCGTCGCAAAATACTCGCGCGTAAGACTGTCTTTCCCACCTTTGTCCGACAAACTACTATTTTGTAAAAATCGAGTTTATTGTAAACAATGTAAGTATTCGATATCGTGCTTAATTTGCTGAATACTAGAATCCAAAATATTCATTGGTTTGTAAGAGCCGTTCTACACGGTCTACTTTTTCAACCAATTTCTCGATCAAATTCTTGGTAACTATGGTAATTATCAAGCGCGAGCTCCATTCCGGGTGTCATATGGAAAAAAAGTTTTGGTAGAAAGGTATTTCTACATTACTTCTGTGGCATTTTGGCAGAAACAGAGAACTCCACGTTTCGTGTTTGCAAGACATCTCATATTAAAAGTTTCTATTCAAAGCCCTCTTTCGAATGTGCAAAACTAGAACTCGGAATATTTAGTAGTTTGCAAATAATTATGCTTTTTCGAACGCAGCCAAGTGCAATTTATCGGCATAAGCAGATAAATCCATATTCAATGCATAACTTGTGGTCCGTGTTTGTGGTCACCTCGTGGCATTATGCAGATCCCGTTATGCAACTTCCATGAAAATAATTCAGGTAGCGCCACCATTCAAAGCAATTCTGAAATGCGTCTCAATACAACATCAGAAACAACAAAATACAAAGAAAATCAATCAATATGAGCCGAATCTGGGAAAACTCAACACGTTTTTTATAACTACTTTATAAACAATAAGATTTGGAATCAATTGAACT
>JARJDQ010002950.1:0-10119 GCA_030264215.1 Geostiba sp. GC000077 | reverse complement strand
TGGCGTGCATAATAATTTGTAATTTGTCAGCGTTGTTATTTTGTTAACATTAAAGGTACAGCAGGTACAGGGTCTTCATAAATGTCTGATTAGCACGTGCTAAAATTTTGAATTTCGCGCCCAGCAGCTGTTGGCTATAATTTAAAAATATATCCCCAGATAATGAACTGGCAAGAGAGTCAGTGGATATTGACATATTTTAAATTTCCCGCCTTACAAAGTTACCAAGAAGTAACCAAATACACAGGGTCCCCAACCTGAGAACGAAAAAAATTGCGCTGGTATTCAAAATTTGATCACGTGGTAATCAGACATTTGTGAAGACCCGAAATACCTAATACCAGCAGTTCAAAAAAGTTTTGCTCCGAGAATTTTATTGATGGCTATATGAATCGCGTTGATTAGTCAATTTTATTAAGCGACAAGTCGTAACTTAAGTGTAAAGCGAGTATGCAACGCTAAACGCCCAATTGAATGACTGACTATATGACTACCCGCATTGATAGCTTAATATTGATAATCAATTAGGAGCACTATCAGCAGGACAAGGTTGCCCCAAGTCGCCCAGACTACGACTGTAATATGTTATAATTTAGATAAATTATTTTATTAACGTTTTATCTTTACTTTTTACTTTTTACTTAATATTAGAGTTTTGTGTAGATATCCTGTTAAAGTGCTGGATGTTACGCCGGAAAAGCATGCCAAAGGCCATAAGTTTATATTTACCATCGATGATGTAAACTGCAGCCCGTTGCTGGCGCACTGCGCGTAATAATAAGCATGATCGCATACTCATCGTAATCTGATCATTAATTAATGCCTCATCTCTCATCTCAAAATGATACATTATGACACATATGCCAGGAGACTCAGCCTTTTACCACAATTTTTATTCGGCGTATTTTTTAAGAATTAAGGGTGTTGTTTACCATTTATTTGATTGGGAAAATGAAAAAAATTATAAATTCAAGAATTTATGGGTACAAAGAACGTTCTTTTTTGTGCCAAAGATTTTCAAGCTGATTTTTGATATATTTGGAGCGCTGAATCTAAATATGCTATCCAGTTTTCTCAACAGCTCGGGTTCCGGGGGGCGGGGGGTGAAACGCTAATTTGACAAAATCGTTGCGCTGGTTCCTTTAAATTAATGATTTTTTTTAATAATGATGATTCTTATACATATTTATTGAGATTTTCCTGCTATATCGATATAAGTTATAATAAATATAATTTGCACAATATTTCTATGTAAAAATTAACGAAAACCAAAAAAAAAAAATTTTTGTTTAGACAGCCCTAGCTCGTAAAAAAACATGTGACCCTATAAATGTTATATAGGGTGTTCCAGATAAAACGCCCCACCGGGAATTGGCAGATTCTACAGCCAAAACTGAGCGGAAGACATCAAACGAAAATGCTATCTTCGAGTTATTACCACTTTAAGTTGACCAATGGGAATCTAGATTGCAACTTAAACGGCCATTAATGGCGGTTTAAACTGTCATTTACTTGGTTATATTATTTAAAAAGGTTAATGGTTGCTTACACCGCCATTAATGTCCGTTCAATTCGCAATTTTGCTTCCCCATTGGGCAACTTATAGTGGTAATAACTCGAAGACGGTTATAGCCTCCCCGGTGGGGCGTTTTATCTGGTACACCCTGTATATAATTGGAAAAAGCGACCGAAATGTTTCGTAGCGCACCCAATGTTGATGTCATATGTTACCGTGCTAATACCTGCAATATTTACAAAGCCAGGACAGTTCTCCGGAAAATTTGGAGGACGTTAGTGATGAACAAGGAGTGAAAATTAATGTGAAATGATTAATTGATGATTTAGATGCCCTTATTCTGTATCTGCCTATTTCTTTTATTGTTGTTTATTTTATATTTTGAGTTACAGAAAATGGTTAGTTTGTCGAAAGAATGCATCTCATAGAGCATACAAATTGCATGGTCACCATTGCAACCTATACGCATTCTTTCAACAACACCCATAATTTAAAAAAAACTGTTATATTTCAAAAAGTAGAGCTGATAAGATAAAACGAAGTTCATATTTGAACTCGGGGTATATTTTCCCCTTAATTTAATTGGTATTATGAGGCTGGCAAAAAAGACGTGTGTTTAAAATCATTATAAAATACAATAAAAACGTTCGTTGTACTATAAAATGCCGTTTTAAATAAATAAAATTGATCAAGTACTTTGGACATAAACGGCTCTCTGAAAATGGTTACTCAAAAGGAATGAGCGGTTCAACAAAATGTGCTCAAACTTCAATTAAGCGTGACGAACAATAAAAGGTGCGCAATTGACGAGCAGCCATCGTCTTGACTTTTGGGTGTTGCCGCTGCTTTGACTCATAAGCGCGCGCGCTAACCCATGGTAACAAAAATTTAAAACCATCCATCCCGCATCGGCAGGCCGATGCTAGGCAACGAGGCGGCGAGCGCACGGAGGAGGGGTCCATCGTTAAAAACATACAACAATCGTGGAAATGAAAGCCTTCGGCTAGTCGTTGCTGCGATTTCACGAACGTTGCACACGCCGGGCCCCCCCTTCGGTGTCGACCATCAGCGGCATCGTCAGCAGTGCGTTCTTCAAATTGTGCGTAATATTATTTTGGTGCGTCGCCGTCCAAGGAAAGAAGATGGGTTCCCTACAATTCGCCCTGTTTATCATCAGTGCGTTCGCCGTATTCAAAACAGGTAAAAAAAAGTTTTCTTGTATTCTTGTGCACGGCGCTCATTTCTTCCAAATTAGTAACAACTCACAATGCGTTAGTTTGCGCATATTTAGAAGAAGTACGATTAGTTGCGATTAGCAGGTTTCTCGCTTTTTGTTGATGGTATTGATGTCCGAATCGCATGCGGAGCGAGCACAATGGAAATATGAAAATAATAATTTTGTTATTCTCCTGGGATTTGTGCGCAAATGTCACCTTGCATATCACGCAAATTACATCGGGAATGGTGAATGCATGTTGGAGGTTGGACATATCGCGCAATCAAACACAACATATAAATAATACGCAAATAATGCGCTTTTTTTTTTTTTGGTCTGGTCGAATTAGCGCTGGGGAAATGAGCTGACGAAACAAACATTTCAGATGACGGTATTCCAAGCAGATTCGTTTTTTTCAACGCCCACGATTTGCATTGTTATTGTTTGGTCGTGCTCTGACATTGAAAATGCGGCGCATAATTCGGACGCTGCTCGCACCTGAGCAACGCCTTCTGAATTTGCTGTAATGGCGCTCATAGAAAATACGATTATGGCGATTATGGCGTAATCGTCATCTATCGCGGCATTTAATTCGCCATCCAAGGTGAACCTGCTCGTCGAGTTGACATTAACAATTATTGTGGTTTTCTCTAACTCAATTTTAAGTCGTGATCATGTAAACATACCACATACGTGATCAATATAACTATTGCGCACAATTTTTAAAGCGGAAAATGAATTTCCCAAAAGCACAACATCAAATATTGAAATATTGAACATTGAAGTTATTCTTGCTTTTGCTTTGAACTTTGAATCGATCACACAGTCATGCATGAAAAAGAGTCATTTTAATCGTCAAATTAGTAGGCATTAAAAAATGGTAAAAGTTCTGTTTGATATTTTCGACGATGTGAAATCAACAAATTTGACCTAGAAATCGCCAAGCTGCAGGCCTGCAGGCGTAGAGTAGAAACTTTCTGATGATTTCATCCAATAACATTTGCTCGCGAGTCACAGCACGCGTTTCATACTTCCAAAAGTCTGACAACGCCAGCAAATAATATTCCTGAAACTGATGAAACAACAAAGAGTTAAAAGCAGTTCGCGTAATTTAATAAATGCACAGACATTAATTGTCAACTCGTGGAAAACTTGGGTAAAATGAAATGTATTTCAAAACATTCAACCAACATTCTATACCAGTAAAAGTTCCCATTGTGTGACCTAGAAGTTGTTTTATGCTTTGTTTTGCTTGCATTTTCAAGCAACAATCTCGCTTCTCGCTTCTCGCAGATAGTCTTCTTCTGCCCGCGCCGCGAATGAGGAACGATTGCATACGTTAGTTTCGGTTCCTTCGTTTCCATCACGGTATTAACCGTAACCACTAGCGTTCCGAGCGCTTGAAAATTCTAACGGATTGAAACACATTTCAGTTTCAAAACGGCTCTGCCAAAGACCCAAAGAGGCAGGGCGGTGTCGCGGCGTGATGTTGCAAGTAACTACATTTAAATTGTAGTTTTTCTAGTTTTCGTTCAGATGGATATGTTGCAACTTGCAACCATTGCAACGATATCCGACAGTCGAGAGTCGGATTCCAAGCGAACTTTCACTTCGCTCGCAGCAGAGCGCCAAACGCAGCGTACAGATAGATTTATTTCATGATTTCATGATTTGATATGTTACAATGTTACATTTCCAAGCACACATACGATGCAATTCAATCGACATGTATGCTGCTGACTGCTGAGAGTTATGTTGTTATGATGCAATTACCAATTATCTCTCTTACAGGTGAAACATTGAAATGCTGGACCTGCTCGTCGGACATGGACGCCCCGTGCGCTGACTACTTCAACACGACTCGCTATCGTCCTTACTCGCAGAGTAGCTTCTACCCGAACTACGGCGGCAATGCCAATCAGGTGAACCTGCAGGATTGCGAGCAGCAGCTGAGCGGTAGCTTTCCGGGAAGGAACCAGCGCGCCGTCTGCATGAAGAAGAAACAAACGAGTAAGAGACATATTTCCTGTTTGTAGTCGCAGTGTCGATTGTTATTGTGGTCTTGTGTTGTTTATTGCAGCTTTTAGCCGCACCACTTACATCCGCCAGTGCCGCTTCTTGCACTACGACGAGAAGGTTGGCACCTGCCCGCAGGAAACCACCAGCGGCTCGACCACTATCGACTTCTGCGAGTACTGCGACTACGACGGCTGCAACGGCGCCACGACGATGCGCACTTCCTTCCTGCTCGCCGCCATTCTACCTCTTGTCGGCATGCTGCTCCTGCGGAAGTAAACCTTCCATGGCTATCTCGCCAGTGGCGCTCTATCAATAATCTAATATAAGATGGTTTTTTTTGTTATAGATATTAATGTTTTTCCAGTACAAAGTGCATCTCAAGCAAAATTCAAATTTGTGTGATTCCGTTGCTAGAATTTTTGTAAATAACCTGTGGAACATTGAAAAACAGAACCGAACAAAAGTAAATGATAGTAAAAGTACGTTTTGATTAACACCCTGTGTGCAATGTGTGTTCAGTGTGTTAAAACCGCATTTTTGTGTTCCTCTGTTCCTTTCTGTGTTCTTCAGACTTCAACGCATCCACGGCCAAACTCGTTGTTTGCACTGTACGTGGTATGAGGTGAGGCACATTACGTAATGTTATGTTTTCGAGCAAGCCGCGACCTTGTCCGAAGTTAATTAACTAGTTATAGGCAGATCGCACGCGTCGTTAACTCCGCACTACGCCTCCGCGCTTCTTGCCGCGTTTCAGGTGATTCAATCGCAAGTCAACGAGCAACGAGGAACGGGTCATTCTTATTTTAAAGTTGCTACATAACAACATAACGATCCGCGCCGTGTGCTATGAATACTTGAATACATTAAATCACACAATGATTGTCATAAAAACTTGTTTTTAGCGCGAGGTATACACAAACACAATCTTAAATAGATAGTTTTCAAAAGAAGCCAAACATTGTTGCTGGGGTCAAACGACCGCGCAATAGATGGAGATTGCAATATTAAGGCCGCTGCACAACTACCCGTGAACGAGAACTGGCTTTCGATTGGTTGAATGTCAGAAAATGTTTACATTCAGCCAATCAAAAGACAGGATTCTGTTTTCGTTCTCGTTCACCGGCAGTTAGGCAGCGGCCTTTACATGTAGCTGTGACTATAGGCAACCCAAAGTGCGTATGATGATACAAAATGGCGTCCAAATGGCTCGAGGCTCGACTAACACAACACTAGAGTTTCAGCGCAAACCTGTTAAAATCTTGCTTTTTCACTAACATATTGTAATAGCACACATCCATCGGTGAAACAACCTGCAAATTCTTTGAAATTGTCGGCCGCTCATGTTGAATCCTCACCGGTCCTCGTATCGGATTCCACATACTAATGCGATGCTTATTGTGCAGCATGAGGCCCATGACGGCAATATACAATCCTATAACATACGTCTCATGCCGCATATCCGACCACTTCTCCATGAATTCCTGCGCAACACTCAAATATTCACTGGCATGCATCGCATCCGTAATGTCGTCGAAATAACGCAGATAATTCTCCTGTAAAAAGCCCAGAAATACGCTAGGCATCGTGCTGAATTCGTCGATGAGCAGCTCCAGATTGTGATGAATCTTCTTCGTGGCCGGATCGATCTTCGGATGGAGCACACGCCCCACCGAATGGAAGAGCCCCAAGGTTTCGTCCTTGAGCTTCGTCTTAAGCGTAGCTGTTTTGGTTGGGCGTTTGCGCTTTGACCCCGTTTTGGTTTCGGTGGTCAGCTGCATGTCGACCTCAATCGCCGCGGAGCCCTTCAACGCCGCGAGGTAGAACTGATTGACGCAGCAACGGATGTCGCCGGTGGATGCGGCGCAAATCGCCTCGACGACATGCTCCGAGGGCATGTTGAACAACTCCGGCCGACTCTGCACCAGTTTCTGAGCGCGTTTTATCGCATTCTTCATTAGCGTCGCCGCGCAAGCATTGAAATTGATAGTCGACACGTTGAACTTGGTTTTCATCGCATCGGGAAAGAGATTTCGTTCAATATTCGTTGCCATGTGAGTGTCATCTGTCGCGATGAAGACCACTTTTACATTTCCCGCCTCGGAAATGTTCCTATTGGCAATCAAATAAGAAATATTTATAGATTTATAATCAGGGATGGAAACCGATTAAAATTAACAGGTAACCGAAATATTTGATCAAATTGCGGTTACTGTAACCGTAACCGAAATTCATTTTATAAAAAAAAGTGGTAACCTTTAACCGAAAAATATAAAAAAACGGTTTCGAGTTTCGGTTTCCACTAAGTGTTAAAAAAAAGAAAAAGTAAAATATTTGGATTTTAAAACTTAATAATTTAAAAAAATAGATGCATTCTTAAATTATTTTTTAAATTTAAATTACATTTTTTAAATATATATATTTTTTTTAATGTTGCCTTCTGGGCTAAAACTTTTGCATGTTAACCGTAAACATTAACCGTTACAAGTGTTTTTCGTTCTTTAATCGGTTAGAACGTAACCTTCTCGGTTCTACAAAACCGGTTAAAGATTAACCGTTATCAATAATGGTTTCCTTCCCTGGTTTATACAAACAGTTCTTTTTGGATGATGGATGAAAAACTCACTCTAATACAGTTGTAAACTCCTCCGGATTACGCAATAATGTATTCGGAAAATCCTTGACTATGGCAATATTCCGTACACCCTTGGAAAACAGACTTTTATATTTGGATTCAACCAGAAACTCTGTGAAACGCGTGATTTGACTGAAGTAATTGTTGTCATAGGCTCTGTCCAGCTGAAAACTTGGAACATTCATGGGATTTTGCCATTCAGTTGCCCCAATACCAAGCTTCTTGCATAGCACTTGAGTGGCAGCAGTTTTTCCACAGCCACTTGGGCCAGTGAGCAAAAGAAGTGATGTTCTACCTTGTGCTCGCAATACATGCCCTTCAAACCATGCCTCTAATTCTGCTAGTTTCTTGTGATGCACAGCAAGGTCTTCAACTGTTTGTGGTTCTAACTTCTTAAAGAAGTTGAAACTTGAGTATTTAGAACTAGTTTTGGCTGAGAATGCTGTTGAAGCTGTAGATGTTGATGTAGCTTTGTTCGGAAGCTTCTTTTCTGTCGTTTTCTTCTTTTGCTTTGTTGCAGGAGTCGATTTTTCTGTGCTCTGGGCAACGATCTCATCGAAATTGAATGCAGCCCATTTCTATAAGTTGAAAAAGAATGTTTTAGAACAGAAGGAACATATTCTATTGAATGTATTGAATAATGCTGTTGCTGTGTTATTAATCAAAGAAAAATGTGGATATCTTTGTGTACTGTAAAGCCTATGGATCTCTAAATGAATCTTGATGGTTCAGGATAAGTGTTACCTTTATGGAAGACATTTTTCGTTGATTGCTTTTCTTCAAATTTTCATGCTTTGAATAACCTAACGTTGATGTTGATGTTGATGAGACATGAGCCAGAAATGGCAGATTTGCTGCCTCTGATTGGTTAGATTTGGTGATATTATAGTTTTTGTTTTACAACTGAATCTTTAGCAATTATGCATTTTCGTAGCAATTTATATATAATTTATAGTTACCTTAGGCTTTATTAGCGTATATTTTACATTATTTTACTCAAAGAAATTGTTTTTTTTTGAATTTGGACTTGCAAACGATCAATGCTGCCAACCGTATTCCCCTAGTCCCGTACTCGTGCTATCGTCGTTTTGGATCGTTTTAACTTGTGTTTGGCTTTCGGCTTTTGCTTGGTGCGTGTTTTCCGGCATTATTTTAGCGTTTTGTAAAATGAGCTGCTTATCGGTTGTGTAGCGTTTGAATTAATAACACAACGTGCGATCGCCTGGTGCTTACAAACATTATCGACAAATTGTACCTGGAAGAGTCGGTATTGCCTCGTTAGAAATGCAAGTATTCTGCTGGCAGTGTTAGTTAGGTTACTCTGCAATGGCTTCACCAAAAACGGAGAAAAACCCAGATCTTACCATGCAATTTCAACTCAGGGCGAAGATTCATCCGGGCAACGAGGATAAGGATAAGAAGAAGGAGCGCAGCAAGGAGAAGAAGAAGAAGGCGGACGAAAGCAGCAGCAGCGACAGCGATAGCGGCAGGTAAATTGGTGGTTACAAAGTTGCAATATTGTGAGTGGCTTGTGTGCTTAAGGAGATGTGCGCTTGTTTCAGTTCGTCCGATGGCAGTTCATCCAGCAGTTCAAGCTCGTCGCGCAGCTCCAGCTCCGGGTCCAGCTCGCGCTCCAGCAGCTCCTCCTCGGACAGCTCGTCGTCCAGCAGCGATTACAATCGCTCGCGGCCGAAGCGCCGTTCGCGCTCCGCCAGCAGCACCAAGCGCAGCGCCAAGGACACCAAGCCGGCGAAGAGCGTCAAGGCCGAGAAGGAGGCGGTGCGCGGGCGCGAGAAGGTGAAGGATGAGAAGGACGCCAAGCGCCGCACTCCGCTGAAGGAAGAGCCGAAGGTGCGCGCCAGCGTCAAGTCGGCGTCGCGGTCGCGCTCGCCGCGCAACAAGCGCCGCCGCCGCTCGCCGACGCCGCGTCCCACCAAGATCCACATCGGCCGGCTCACGCGCACCGTCAAAAGCGAGCACATCAGCGAGATTTTCGCCGCCTACGGCAAGATCAAGAACGTCGAGTTTCCCAAGGACCACGTGCATTTCAACATCGGGCGCGGCTACGCCTACGTGGAGTATGAGAACGCCGACGATGCGGAGAACGCGATGAAGAACATGGACGGCGGGCAGATCGACGGGCAGGAGATTACGGCGGCGCCGGTGCTGGTGCCGATGATGGCGAGGGCGCCGCCGCCGCCTCCGCCACCGCCACCGATTCGCCGTACACCGCCGCATCTACGGCGGCCGCCGATGCGTAACAGGCGCACGCCGCCGCGCTACCGCCGGCGCACGCCGCCCTTCCGCCCAATGCGCCGTAGCCCCCCAAGGCGCCGCCAGCATTCCCGCAGTCCGCCGCCGCGCCGCAGGAATCGCAGCAGGAGCAGCACGCGCAGCAGCTCGCGATAATCTTCTCATTCATTATTGCGCCAATTATACAATAGATTTTTATTCTTTAAGAATTCTAGGCGATTCTCGGTTTCCAAACACCGGTCCCCAACTTCATCATTTGCATCATGGGGTGTGTTTCATGAACTTTAACATAACTTGCTAATAACCAATGCCCATAATTAACTGACGTGTTTGTACTTTATCATCTAACCTATAAATAATACAAGTTCCACTTGAATTTCATTCATTAAAACGTTCGCTGTAAAGGTGGATTCCAAGCATTTTGATTTCAAATCTGAACAACCCTAAAATATTTTCAACTATTCCAGAGTGTTGCACTAAAAA
>JARJDQ010002938.1:0-21978 GCA_030264215.1 Geostiba sp. GC000077 | reverse complement strand
TTTGCGAAATACACGAGGTAGAATTTGGATTTTGCACCTAGTCACTGTGCCATGCGTTCGTCAAATAAATTGATGAGTAAATCATAGCCTCGCAATGTTGGCACGAGATTTTTTCACATATTGTGAGAGAGGATAAAATTATCTATCCAATGGTGTTAGATACAGGTGCGCGAAGAACTTAATTTGCGAAATACACGGGGTAGAATTTGGATTTTCACCTAAACACTTTGACATGCGATCGTCGAATAAATTGATGAGTAAATCATAGCCAGGCAATTTTGGCACAAGATATTTTCACGTCATTTGAAAGAGGATGAAATTTCTAATCTAATGGTGTACGTTGTCGGTGTGATCTGAATTTCGGACATTAAATATAGACCTTTTATTAATTTCGTTAAAATCTGCCTAATTAAAAGCTTCAAAGATATTTTTTTCATAACCATGCAAGTTTTATTTCAAATATTTTGAAACCATGAGGAAGGCATTAAAAAATGCTATCTTATGATACCAATATTATGTGCACGCAAAATGTTTAATGAAAATTACGATCAAAATAAATGATTTCCCATTCAAACTCAATTTTGACATAGCCACGCAAAACTCTTCGTCACTTTTCTTAGCCTAAATGATAGCTAATGAGATGTTCTTTCGTCTGGTGTGAAAATTAGGTGCGTCTAACCGTAATTGATCGAATGACAGCGCTTTTACAGTATTTCCAATGCATTAGGTATCGGGACAAAACGTGACTTTAAAAATATTCTGTAAAATTCAATAAGTTATATTTTCAATCATATGAAATTTAATAATACATACAAGAATATATCGTAACATGTAACAAGTAGCAATTTGAACTAGATAATAAAAATGTATGGCATAACGGTAAAAAGATCAAACTTTGGTTAGCCATTCCCGCATGCGGCTGAGCGCATCCTCGGCGGCGATGCCCATCATCCCCTCGGAGGAGTGCGGCGGTTCGTTGGCGAGAATGACGCACGCTTCCTCCAGGCAGCGCACCACCTCGCGGAGGCGCGCGCGCAGCTGATGTCGGCTGAGCAGATGCCGCTCGAATTGGCGCGTGGTCAGGATCAGCACCGGCGCGTGCAGCTCGTACAGCGTCACACCTGAAAGCATGCGCGACGTCAATACAAGCACAACAACCCACACCAAAACCCTCAGCATTGTGCCAACGCAACACAAGGGTAACGATCAACGATTCTCTCATTCATCGTTACGCGCACCACAAAAGGGCCACGCGTCACTCTCGTCACTTGGATTCGTTTTAGCACGCGCCGAACACACCAACGCATTCTTATGTATTTAGGGTATTTACAATTTACGAACTGCGCTTTCAATGGAATTCAAGATGACTCCATGCTCTTAACTAAAGAAATGCTACAGTTATCCAACATCCAAAAATGTCCGCTCTAACGTTTTTCTTCAAGTTTTTGTTTGAAATATTTTTTCTTCACCTCGTATTCTCGTGTTGCCAGGTTCAATGATGTCGAAGACTTTGATTATCTCTTTGCAAATGTCCATCTTGCGACGTAGCTCATTGTCCGACATCTCGTGTATCAGGTATCCGTTGATTTTCCCGTACAGTTGACTTAAGTTCAATTTCACTTCCAGATTGAGGTAATGATTTGGATGCAGGACATTTCGATACTTCTCCAAGAGGCTTTCCATTGCCGTTATATTATTTGTATCAATTTCATCCAATTCGTTGGAAATTCTGCAACAGACAGGGGTTTATTAATATTTTTATATTTTCGTTCAAACCCACATCATTTTTCAGATTCTAATTAACTTTATTTCTATAGCTATTTGCTGTAGGCTTGTAGGAGTAAACATTTTGTAATTTTCTAAGCAGTAATTGGCTAAATTGAGTTTCTTTCTAGGAACTGATGAGAAATAACGAGAAAACAAGAAAATAATAATTAGAAGTCTGTATCCCAACCCACGTTCGCTTTCATAGCAATCGATATTGTCCTGCAACCGCAACTGCAGTTCATGTGCGGGTGCAGTTTATAAGGCGATGTCGCCACGTAGTGCACCAGCATATTTCGCGAGCAGCGCGCCCGGTAACATCCTAGTCTTGCCACTTTTCCTGTCTTTGCAAGCGCAGTGTCTTCGCAAAGTCTAGACTTACCGATTCGTGAGAAGTTCCATCGCTTTCGCTGCAAGGGTGTAACCTGGACACGTTGGCCGTCCTTTGGTTTTCCCACTGTTGTTGCAGCACCAGGCCGCGTCCGAATTGAGTGGATCCTCACTGAGGACGAGTCCATCCTTGCACTTCGGACAGCGTAGCGCGCCAACGTAAGTACCCAGCTCGGTCTTGTCCCCACAGCGCTCGCACGTGCAGGCGAAGAATTTATTCTCCAGCAGGTGCTCACGCCTTTTCAGCGTGCTCTGCGAAAAGTTAACCGACTTACAGTTATCAAGCACGTGGGCGTGAGGAGTGCGGCAATTCATTCATACCTGCAATGTGTAAGCGTAGCTGAGCGTAATCGCCTGATTCGTCCGGATGCCGGTGGAGGCGCGCACCGAGAGCTTGTAATCCAACTCCTCGTCGCAGTGCGACGTGTTCGGCACGCAGTTGTGCGACATGATGAACGCCGACGGATACAGCCCGCGAATGTTCACGCCCTGCTGGCCGATCTCAAACGCGTTCACCTCCAGCACGCCGCACATGCTGTGCACTTGCTCCTCGGTGTACGCGAGCCGCCAGTCCTTCACCACGCGATCGACGATGGTCTGATTCAGCCCCCACACCTCGGGAATGTTCCGCCTGATCGCGTCGTGGTTCTCCATCGTCATCAGCTTCGCGTACCCCTGCGGGTCGATCTCCTTCAGGAGGAAGCATCGCAGCGGCACGATGCAGTAGAAGTTCACGCGCAGCTTATCAAAGTCCGTGTAATCCAGGAAGTCGCAGGACTTGCAGTCCTTCAAAATATCGCATTCGCGCTTCGTGTGACCGTAATGCGTCCAGAGGGACTTGCACTGGTCGGAACATAACGGCCACTGACAGTATTTACACCTGCAAATATCATCTTTTAATATTTCAATTCAACTATAGTCTAGTTATCCATGAACTTGCTGCCTGTCTAATTTAATTAGTAGTTTAACACCTCTGCTTAAAGTGTGCTCACTCCACGAAAACGTTAATCCGAAATGAAAGTTTGCAAACTTTTTTGTTTCTTAGTATCTTAGTATCTTATGTGCTTGTGCCTTTGGCATCGGGCCAGATATGCTTTCGAACGTGAGTTACGCCTTTCTAGGACCTCGACACGTACGTAATTTATTCAGCTTTAATTTAGCAGTTAATTGCTATAATTTGATCATTTATCTGGATATGAACAATGAACACGTTACAGCTACTAAATTTCAAGCGGAATAAAGCATCGTTTTTTAATGTGTTTAAAAATATCATTCAATACAGCTGGAACATTTTGCAACATGTTTCTAGCACTTAACAGTACATTAACCGCCTTTGACTTTGATTTATCGCCGTAAATAAAATAATACCTCACGTATGGTTCGTGTTCCCCAATCGGATGATAACAGGCGATGCACTGGACGCGGCAGTCCGTGCAGGGCCCAACCACTAGCGGCTTCTCGCTCAAAATAACATCGCCTGGGTTGAGATCCTTGGCGGCGACCATGTACCTAAAACACGAGTACAGGGTATTCATTTTACTTATTTAAAATATATGTTGCAAAAGATATTATCCAAAATATACCGTTTGTACTGGTGGCATGAAGGTTACGTAATCATTTGAAAATGCGAATGGCAACACTGCGCTGTGTAGCACCTCCAAATCAGCTGGAGCATTGGAAGGCAAACAAACAACTTTCTTTCTCCAACACCGACTGCCAACTGCGTCTGTTTCAGTTTGTTTCAAGGTTTGAGGTTGGAAACGCTAGCGATGGAGGGCAAACAAACGCAGCCGGTGTGTGAGAGAGAAAAGGGTTTGTTTGCCCTCCAATGCTCAAGGTGATTTTGAAAGCCTAATTGTTAAAGCGTTTTCTCTATTTTCTTCTGATTACTTCACAACGACAAATCAGAGAAAAATAAAGAGAACGCTTGGACAAAAACAAAAACAAAAGCAGCTAGTCTCATTTCTAATTTGATTCATAAATTGCATGCTACACTGCGCGGTGTTGCCATTCCATTTTCAAACGATTACGTAACCCTCATGACACCCGGTACTTTTTTAAGCCATGTTCATTAATTTTTGTTTGTCTGACCGTCCGACGAAGAATTGACTATCCTGTATGTGATTTTTCCAAGCGAGTAAAACCAGCCAGAAACCAGAAACAAAAGCAAGTTCAAAGCAAACCGACGACCGACGAAAAAAAGCAGTTGCGATGAAAGTTTTTCCAAACTGGCCGCCTCGATTGACACATTCGAAAAGAAAATATTTAAAAAGCACTGACAATTACAGAGCGCCCACGCGTAATTAAATACACAACGTACGATTCGGCAACCAGGAGAAGCAATAATTCGTAGTCCGTTGCAAAGCGCACGTTGTGAATTGTGAGACTTTTGAGATTTAAACAAAACGCAAAGATTGAGTTGGCCCGTCGCCAGTTCGGTTGTGTACTACTGTGTAGACGGCTGTAGTGACGGACACAGTTTTTGTATTTCTATGCGATATGCGATGCTTTCTTTTGCGTTGCCTTGTGCGTTAGTAAACCGAAATTACAACGGCTATCAAACGCAACGAATTGTAACAAATGCATACATCGATATTTGCTATGGTAGCTGCTGTATTCGCATCGAAGCGATTAATTTATGACGCTTGGAATTTACGCGTGTTTTACAGCAATTGCGATTGCATGTCATGTAACATGCAACAACACGTGTGTAAATTAATGCATAAATCTTCACTTCTTCACACTTCACACAACTCGATCATGACTACATGACTGCATTATTCAATACTTGCCTACCTTCCCATGACTTTTGATGTCCTCACATGAAATGTCTGTCCATCGGAGAATTGGTTGGAAATCTCATCCATGGCGGCCACTTCCTCTGTAGCTGAATCGTCTCTGATATGTTCCTGCTTTTGGAAGTGTTTCTTCGCTTTCTGGAAACGATCACATTCCCGAAACATGAGTGAGGAGGTGAGGACCCACATCACACACGCTCCGTTCAATTTCAACAAACGAAATTTGCTTCCCAGTTTATGATTACAACCGCTCCCGCTCCCGCTTCGTTAAATTAAACTATTAAACTAGCAAAGCAAGCGAGCAATGAGCAATAAAGTCGCAATTGTCGCAGGTGCAGTCGTAATTTTGAAGGCTTATTCTATTTAATAATGAGCGCGAATTTATAATGCGATCAAACATGCCAGGACGCCAAGACTAACTTATGTGTTTCATGTGTTTCGCGCCTTACAGTCCATTATAGCTATAGGCATTCGTTTTCGGAGACTTTGAATCGAAATTCTTCCTTTAGCAGAGTAACCGTTATCGCTAACAAAACTCTACTAAATTTAAATTTAGATATTTTTTATGTTGCCCCACGGAATCGAAATTCTTACCTTTAGCAGAGTAACAATTATCGTTAACAAAGCTCTATTACTAAATTTATATTTAGATATTTTTTTATATTGGGACAGCAAGACTCAAGCTGCAGGAAGTACTTCGAGATTCTTTGTTAACTTACTTTTTTGTTCTTTCCATGATTTCCTTTCGCGTTCATTGTGTCAAAAACAGCAGTCAATACTACATGCATTAATCGATATATCAGGCAAAAGCAAATGAAGTTTTGGTAAAACTTGGTCACTGGTCAAACGGAGGTCAATGTTTGACCATCATTCTCACCAATGCCACATGATTTAGTGGTTTAGTAGTTTAGATATCAAGAGTAGAGATTCAGATTCAGAAAAAGTTATCCTTTGCTTGGGCGGCGGATGTGTAGATTTTGTCTATGCTTAACCGGACAGTGAGTGCAGGATGCGAGAACGCGGTGGCGGCGTGGTGTCGGCCTCGTGGGTGTATTCACAATACTGAGCATGCTGCGAAAGGAAAACGCGTGTCGCGCGCGTTTTGGTTCCATCCGTTTGGACATCACACTGGCGGCGGTGGCGGCGATCCGGTGAGTGCAGAATACGCGCTGCCCCGCGGCCCGGCGGCATAAACGTAAACTCCGACGCTATCGCGCCATAATAATGTAATGTAATGTTTATTTTAAGACAAACCACAAAACCCGCCGACTTGCCCAATCCCAACTTTCACATGCTCGCCTGCACACGCGATTACAGATCGGTGTGGATGGCTGCCCTGGCTACCATATTCCAGGACACCAGGACTTTTGCCAGACTTCGCTCAAATGCCTCAGCTGTCCGATCATCAGGGTAGAAATGTTAAATACGCAATAAATTTGCATTAAATTAACGAGCGGAATGATCATCCTCAATCCTCATAATAGCCACATGATCATGATGAAGAGGATGATGCTGATGTTGAGTAAACATTCATAACAACCATAAATTTCAGTGGTTAGAGCTGGCTTGGATGCTTATTCTCGCCGCTGATTTTCATTTTTGCGGTGACCTGTGATTTTTACTGATTTTACGTTTTACCGTATTCTCGCCACTCTCCAAAATTCGAACAGAGTTGCCACGATCTATCTTAGAAATTGAGCAGGCAACGTTCTGCTAACTGTCATTTTTTAAACAAAAATTAGGGGATTCATACAAAACTGTTGAAGTATTTTCTGTTTCCATGGAAGTTTTATTTTATGTTGTATCAAGTGTGCAACTAGGCAATGGCTGAATATTTGTTGGTTAGAATTAATCATCTATATTTTCACCTTTCTACTGGGTCTGAGTGGGATTTTCACGGGTTTTCACTAGTGTGAATAAGCACCGTGAGCTGTGGACCTGTGGAAAAGTGAGAAATCTTTTTTTTTATTAATGGGGGCTTCAATCGGTCGTATTTCGGATGCGCGTATTACCTACCATACGATGAATATGAAATTCCCTGTCAGGCTATTCGCTGTCACGAATACTGAGAGATGTGAGATTTATATGCCCACAATTTTCAACTCGTTCCGGCGAGTGCATGTGTATATTTTCCAAGGCGGATTTATTATTAGTCAGCGTTGATTGATCACGCTGCACAACCCACGAATTTCCGCTATATACTGAAATCCTTCAATACATATGAAGTGATCATAATGTCATCATCATCATTTTCCTGCCAAAAGTTTCAAAAAGTAATCGATTTTTATCCACTTCCGAAAAAAAGTGTAATCAAGAGTTTCCGATAACATTAATCAGCGTATTTCTACAAATGCATTAAAAAGAGAGCAATATTTTTTCACGCGTGAAAAAAACAGGGCCCTATTTGATTTACATGCAATTATGATTTTCCAAAGCAAACTAGATCTTGATCAACTTTGTGTTCACGAGTTTATGTGCATGTGTAGAAAAAATTGTGTTTGATGCAAGGCCGTGCTGATTTTTTTTCTTCGCGAATTCTCACACAATCCGTCGGCGTCCTGTGCCGTCGTATGTACCGCTCGGAATAAAAAATCATCATCACGCCTCACGCCCTTGCATAAAAAATAACTATTATATTTGATTCTACCATTTATTTTTTTATTAATTGCAAAGTTTTATTAGTTACAAAGGTAATACAAATTTGTCATTGATGCAAGTGATGAATCTTGTTGAATTTTCTCATTAAAATAACTCTAACGCCATCTAGCTTTCCAAGTTGATTTGCGTCCACTGTAGAACGGTTTCCTACTGCCTGCTGGACGCATTCACACGATCGGAATGCGTTGAGCGCGTTGAGGCCGTTGAGCAGCCAGCGCCGCTAAGCAGACTGAAATCATTTTCAAATAGAAATAGCTCCGCATGCGCTAAATTCGAGCCACGATATTTATAGGCGGACACAACGCGAACCTCCACACCTCCACTCTTCCTCATTTGGGGTCTAGTCGGCGCGGTCGGCTCAGTCGGCACATTGCTGGATGCTCGCTGCTGATCATAGCTGCCGTGCAAGGCGAGCGTGACTTGCGCGCCGATGTAGGATGGCGCTCATCAACATTTGCCGCACCGCACGCATACATTTAGTATTTGCTAATTAGACCCCCGTTTCTCGCCGTTAGGAGCACCGAACTTGTGATGCAAGCCTGCAGGCCTGCAACCGGGCATCAAACAATCAGGCCGACGATGTCGGAGGAGAAGGAGGCGAAGACGTGCAATCTGTGCAGCGAGCCCGCGCAGTCCCTCTGCGCGGGTTGTCACAGGGTCGCCTACTGCGGCAAGGAGCACCAGAAGGCCGACTGGAAGACGCACAAGAAGGAATGCAAACCGTACCAGGTAAGGCTCCATCAAAACTGCACTTCAAACAGTTTAAACAATGCGTCATTCCTTATTTGTGGGCGTGTGATTGTTTTAGATTCTAACAGATCCAGTATTGGGCCGGCATTTGGTAGCGACGAGGAACCTGAAACCCGGCGACGTAGTTCTGAAGGAAGGGCCATTGATTTGGGGCCCCGCTCAAGTGACCATCCCGGTATGCCTGGGATGCGGAAAGGCGCTCACGGCGGCGAAGCAGAAGCCTTGCTCAAAATGCGGCTGGCCCATGTGCAGCGACATCTGCCAAAATTCGCCGGCGCATATTCCCGAATGTTCCTACACGGTGAATCGCGGCGATAAAGTATGCACCACCAACGTCCCGCATTACGTTTGCCTTATCTATGTTTGCATCTTTGCACCCAGGTGACGATAAGCGTGTTCAACATGTTGAATCCGAGCTATCAGTGCATCACACCGCTGCGTATACTGTACAACAAGCAGTTCCTGCCGGACGTGTGGCAGAAGATCGAAACCCTGGAGTCGCACTGCGAGGAGCGGAAGAAAACCCCGAAGTACGAAAATGACCGCCTCCTGGTCGCCACATTCATTCGGCGCTTCTTCAAACTGGATGTTGAAGATGAACTCATCCTGCGCATTTGCGGCATTGTCAACGTCAACGGGCACGAGGTGCCATTATCGGATCCGCCGAATGTCGCCATTTACCACACGGCATCCATGTTTGAGCACAACTGTCGCGCGAACTGCTCCAAGACCTTCACATCTAACGGCGAGGTTCTCCTGACCGTGGGCAGCAAAGGCATCGCCAAAGGCGAGCATCTTTCAATCTGCTACACTGACCCTCTTTGGGGCACGACAAACAGGCGACATCATCTGCACGAGAGCAAGTTCTTCTGGTGTGATTGCACCCGATGTCAGGATGTCACTGAGTTTGGCACTTACTTCAGTTGCATCAAGTGTATAGACAAGTATGTACTTAATACTAATAAATATCATTTTATTCGTCCCCATGTCCCCAAAATGCCAAATGTATGTTTACTTGCAGAAGTTGCTCAGGAATTGCCACACCAGAATCATTTCTAACTCTCGACGAGCTCAACCACAATTGGGAGTGTCAAAAGTGCCACAAATTGGTGCAGAACGAAGAGGTCAACGACCTCGTCGAAGACATGGGCAAGCGCATGCAGGACATGCAGAAAAATTCCGTGCAGGCAGCGAAAGTCTTCATCGCCACAGCGGCAAAGCAGGTACCCGGTAATCACTTCTACATCACAGATGTGAAAATCGCACTGAGCGAAATGATCGGCCTGGAGTTGCGTGGCGGCATTGCTGATGTATCCGAAGAGCAGCTTCTGCTTAAGATCAAAATCTGCAAGGAGTTGTTAAATCTTATGGAGATTCTAGCGCCAGGTATGCCACAACGTTTAGAATCAGAACTTGGAACTAATACAAAATGTATTTTGAATGATTGTAATGTTCACAGCTGAAAATCGTGTCCGTGGTTCGTTATTCTTCGAAATACACTCAGCCATCGCGGAGCTCGGACACCGAAAGGGCGTCTCCGGTGAAGAGGGTCCTGATTACTTGTTTGAATCTCTTTTGGTACGTTTCTACAACCCTTTCAAAGGATTTTTTAATGTTTATTGCTTTTTATATGACAGGAATCGAAAAAGTATTTGATACAAGCAATCGAGGCGCTGAAGAACGAATCGCCCGTGATGCCCGAGGGGAAGGTCCTGGTGCAGGCGAAAACTAACTTGCGCGATATCAATATATTGCTGACGGCTGTTAGCGCGACAGTTGGCCAATCACCTTCATAAATACGATGCTAATCAAACTGTTCACTTATCTACTCCCAAATTAATTCCATTCGTAGTCGCGCTATTCATAATGTAAGACTAATGTAATCTGAATTCAAAACTTTGCTACTGCTTGTTAACAAACTATTTACGAGCTATAATTCTACTTGGAACAATCAGTAGTACTAGTTTCATATGTATTTTAAAAAGTGCAGGAAAAGTGCGAAGAGAAAATATCTATTTATTGAATTTGACCAAAGTTTAACGAGTTTCCTGTAATCTATGTAGTCATTTATACCTTGGCCTATGTATTGTAAACTTAATAAATATCTTTTTTCAATGTTTAACTCATTTGTACCGTTTGTACTGTACCCTACACTCCTACACATCTTCACTAAATTTAAAATTGTTAAGTTTAAACTTGAAACAAGAGAGAGTTTTGAAGTTTACGCGCCATTTTGGTTGCGGCGACTGCCGTGCCGAGAAGAGGCGCTGCCATCGTTCGGCACAATAACATTACGCCGACCATGTGGCGCAGTAATTTGGCAACGCTGTAACGCAAGTCTGCGGTCTCTTGCTTCCTTTTCCGCTCCAACTTCACCAAGTAAGTCAGCGCCGTGATATTTATCGACAATCATCGGCCCATCCAAGAGAAATATTAACGAAACAACAATTGCATATCGCTCATCTGTTATCAGTGCATGCGATTGCATCGATATTTCGTTCCGAGAGCTTCGGAATTCTGTGCAAAACAACGGAGCTGATGACTGTTATTGTTCTAGGTTAAAATGGTGCAACGGCTAGTTTTCAGACGGCGATTGTCGTACAACACAAAATCCAACAGGAGACGCATGTAAGTACTAAACGAACACTTTCTCCTTAACTTACCAAACTCTTCAACTTGCGAAGAGCGCTTTTAAAATGATGAATTGTTGGCTAGAGTACTGAAAAGCATGAGGATAACCTACACGTTCGTTATCATTGTCTGACACTTTTGGCAAGTGCACAAGTGCGCGTAAATGTGTACGAAACACATTTTTAATTTCTTGTTGCTTATTTTTTTAGTGTGCGTACGCCTGGAGGCAAATTGGTGTATCAATACCTGAAGAAGACTAAGAAGGTGCCCAGATGTGGCCAGTGCAAAGATAAGCTGAGGGGCATCATTCCAGCGAGGCCCCAGGAGCGGTCCCGCATGTGCAAACGTAAGAAGACCGTGAAGCGCGCGTACGGCGGCGTGCTGTGCCACAAGTGCGTCAAGGAGAAGATCGTCCGCGCCTTCCTCCTTGAAGAGCAGAAGATCGTCGTATCGGTTCTCAAGGCACAGAACGCGAAGGGTAAAGGCAAATAGATTGTCTTATGTTTAAATATACCTTAAAGATTAAGTGAAACAGCTGTCTTGACTACCAATCCAATTCTTCCTTCTCTTGCCACAACAGCAGCAATTACACCACAAGCCAGGTGCACTTAAACTTCAAGTTGCTTGAAATTGGAAATTATTCACATATGTTTTTAATCCCTACGGAGGTTAGGATCATGTGCTATGCTAAAACCTAATGTACATTGTGCTGAAGTTAGTTTTATATTTACAGATTATGGTCAGGTTGCTGACCTGCAAGTTAGAATTGAAGACCAGCACATGTGACTGACTTGATTTACTGATGTTTGTGTTTATTTTTACTAATCCTTTTACTATGTGGTGAATAAATTTCTTGCTTTGATTTCTTTATTTGTAGAAATTGTTAAATGTAATTGCATGATATTGTGAAAGAAACTCAAGATAATGCATGATTTACGCTTTTGCAACTTTTAATTCTAAAATATTTTACGTCATGTCAATACAAAGTGAATAGTTACTTGCATGATGAGTGAGAAGTTGATTAACATTCTTGGTAAAATTTGACAAATCAGGAAAGTATAAAATTAAGTTTTACTGCGTTCCACCAGCGTACGTTTGTTTGGAATACGTTTATGCGTTTACACTACACGAATAGTAAGTAGAATATGAAGTATTTTAAGAAATTGGAAATGAATTTGATTTCCGACTTAAAATTAAGATGGCTGTTTGTTCATGTGCAAGGATTATTTTTCATTTTTCCTCGTTTACCGAAAATACCCGACCGACGAAGCTTGTTACATTCGCCGTTAGAGACGATTATTAAAATTACGTCTTAAAAACTGATTACTCCATTATTGTAATGTACCGCGCTTTTATTCTATTGACATATGTATTATACAAACCCAGCAAATCAATTTTTGCTAAAGTAGAACTCGTTTGAAGCCAAATTTAAAGCATTCGAAAGATTTGCAACGTAAGCTAGGGTTCCTGCTGGAAGGTAGATGTCGCTGCATGTCTGCAATCTCGCCGAGAAGCGCGCGCCGTCGATCGCCGCGCGCAAGATGTCCGCCACGACATTCCATACAAACGATGCGCGCCTGTGTTTTCCTCGCGAATGGTGGTGACGGTGCGCGCCGCCGCGAATGGTGATTTCCAGCGTCCGATAACCGCTCGCACCCTCGGCGCCGGCCATGAAGACGATGATCCTCACGAACGTCGCCTCGGCCGCCAGCTACACGCAAGCAAGTAAGTAACTTGTGGCCTATCGCCAATCGCAATGCATTGGAAAATCTGTGGGGTGCCTTTGTTGTGTTGACGTCGCTGGTCCGTGGTCCTGCAGCAGCAGGATTAGCAGCCGCATGCAGGGGCACTGCGGTCGACCTGGTGTCCTGTTGAACGAGTTGAAATCTTCGCTGTTCCGGCTCGCACTGCGGACCTGCAGTTTGCCTGGTGGCCTATTTGACGATGTCAGCGCGAAGCATGGGTGCATGACGCAAATCCGCGGGCGCAACGTGCCAATAAATGCCCGCCTGCCGTCCTGCGATAGCTCGATTACGCTGGTCTGGTGGACGCACATGGCCGGTCTGTTTATTTATATCAGGCGCAGGCCGGACTGAAATGTTTGAATTGGATTTGTGCAGTGCTGTTGTTGCTGGCGATTATTGCTTGTTTTGATCTGTTGCGTTGTGCGCGCAACAAGGTCACCAGAAAACGACGTGACGTGTTGACGTGAAGTCGTGAAGATACCTTTCGATTCCATCATCACTTCGCATTTTCCTGTGGGGCTGCTTGCTTCTGAATGTGCGAAATCATGCGAAATGTTTAAAAAAATCACGATTGGCTTTTCTTGTGCGTTTCCTGCTGTAAAAATGGTCATAAAGCGAATAATGCATGCGAAAACTTTCAAACATTTAAATGGTCTTCAGTCCTAGTCTTATCAAAGCCTCTTTTTGTCTTCTTAATTTATTGCACGCCGAAACGCCAATCGATTAATTAGTATTACAGTCAAGTAGTCAACGAATATCGCCATCAACATATCACGTATCGCGCCACGAATCCAATGAAACGGATCCTTCAGTTCTCTAATTTTAATCCTTTTTTAATGTCTCAGATATTATTTACATTGCCGAATTTGAAATGCAAAATTTATCGATATACACTCCTTGTAGTGGCTTCGGAGCGAAATGTGTTATCTGAACGTGTCTTATGTTTCTATGCCTTCGCTGCTTGAAATCAAAAATCGCGTTGGGTAATTAATAAACGACATTAAAATTTATTTCGCCGCCGCGAATAGAAATTGTTTGTGATCGGGCTGAATTTCGAGTTCGCCCACGAATGCGCACCGCGGAGCACGCGGATAAATCCTAATTGAGTGCCGAATGCACGCGAGCCGCGGTTCACTAATCATGCGCAAAAGCGTGCCGTGGCGCGCGCTAGTCGCTACCAATATGAATTATTGATATTGGCTCGATGTCGCGCATAATAGAATTAACGTTAATGATTTACGCGCGTGGTAATCCGGCAGCGTTTGCGGAATTTATTCCATGCGCGATGCTTGGATACACATCCTTTCTTTGGCTTCAGACCTTTTTGAGTTTTAAATGTTAAAAACAATCAATTGCTTTCTTGCCGCCTTCATTGTCTTCGACGATGATGTAACCTATTCAAGTATACTTTGTTTATAGAACAGAACTGGCGTTCAATAAAGTGGCAACTTAATTTTAGGGAAAGTTGACCTATAGGATTTAGTACAATATTTGAAATAGCACAAAACGGAATAAAAATCTGATCATTCAATATTTAAAAACAAAGGTCAAGTGCGAGGTTGATTGGCATTCGTAGGGTTACGTTCTAGAAAGCGAGAGCTTCCAATAATAACCAAAACGTGAACTTCGAATAGAATCCAAAACGAATAAGAAATGGAAGAATTGAAGGAAGTAATTCTGAAGAGTTTTATTTAACAATAACACGATAATACAATAATAGAAATGTGTAGCAATGTGGCATCATCTCCCCAGAATAATAATGCTTATCCCACCTGAGGATCGATGCGACGTGACGCATTATAGTGGTTATCGCTCATCTCATTTTCCAAATATATTTACATAAAAATTAATTTCTTACAAACCATATGCCTTAGAATTATCATTTTTGATCTAACAATTTCGAAGATCATTATTTTTCGCATATTTTTCATAATAAAATCATGAATAAAATCGTGATATTTAACATTTTGAAAAAATAGTTTTGTTGTTTGCAGACCTAGCCCCTTCATATGATACCACAAAAGTCACAAAAAGTTTAAAAACACAAATTAACATGTTCTTATTACGCTCTTTATAACCCAGCCATTTTGAAAAATTTGGAGTATTATCTAGTGAAACCTTTGACCATCAACAAGTTCTATTAGTGTGCCAAATTTCCAAGTTGCATAGTTTCTGAGGAATACGGCTCTGACACACAGGCGGACGCATATCATATATGGGGTTCGTTTTTTTTTTTGAAATGGAACCCTAAAATTAAAATTTAATTGAAACTTTAAATTTTAATTGTTTTGTCGTTTAGTGATTTTATAACAAATGGAACGTATCTTGCTTTTGCTGTCCCCTTTCCAGTTTTATCTTACCCCTTGTTAACTTTTCATTACATGTGAAACATTTTTTGCTTCAATCCATCTACCTTTCTGGAAATATACTATTTTAAAGTTGAGGCAGTTAAGGTCCCAGGAAACAAAATGGAAATGATCCAATAATAAAATTAAATAAAATTCTTGGAAATGTACAGCAAACAAACATTTATTGCTCCTGTGCTACTTGAAGTTGATAGACGATAGACCATTTGAATTCAGAATATTGGAAAATAAAAATATAAAAGTTCGAGTACGAACTTGCGTTCTCCTGCGTGGTAATTCATCGTCTCGAACTAGTCTACCAATTCGGGTCGTGCCAGCAGGGCCAAATTTCACTCATTTTAAACCGCGCAAATTTGAAAAAACGATGAATGTTGCAAAAATATGCTTTGAGATCCCCTCTGCTTCTTTTCCACACGACCCCCTGTAATGTTCAGGCGTTTCATTATGTTGTCGCGCTGCTAGCTACAATACCAGTTTGTTCCCACCACCATCCCCAAATGTTCCCCCAAATTTTGCACGGCTTAGGCCAAGCGCGTCGTCCAAGAGAAATACTGAAACGGTGTATGCATATCTGTTATCAAAGCAAAGAACTGCATGGACTAATTCTTCTCCCTTGCTAAGAGGTACCGCCACATCTACTGTTTTAACATTAATTTTCTATAAATCCTAGCTACCTAGCACAGCGTCACCGTTCTTCAATTCAATTAATGTTTAGACTTGCTCAAACTTTTTTGTCGACATGTAGGTAGACGTTATCATTATTAATCCCTCGCCTTCACCGGCGCCTAGTCCTGAATCATAGTGCAAATCAGATCATTTGTTTCCAGGTGAGTGTATATAAGTACTTGCGTTGTTTACATTGCGAGACTGGACATAATTGGAATTCTTACGAAGCACCATACTACCCCTACCCGACGACTCTTACTTTGGTGATTGGGTGAGAACCGATGTATTCGACGTGGTATATTTGCTCATAATTATATGACATCATACATTAGTACGGTACTAATCATTACTCCATGTGAATTGGTATCGTTTTGAGTTTTGAGCGTTGGTATAGTTGACAGTGTTGACGTAGTCACGCGTTTTTATGGCTTGAGGGTTTTGTTGAAATTCTGATAAAGTGTATGTGCATTGTGACTTTGTGACTTTATGGTATTTGCTCTGTGCGTCTCGATGTTGCCCCAGCGTTTAATTGAAGAGAATACGAGTATCACTCCAGTTTATTGCGAACAGCGACCGCGTAATTAATTAGTTAAATGTGGGTGTCATCGATTGCTTAAACATTGCTGGGAAACGCCAAAGTACAAATGTCCAAATTTGAAATTTTAAGAAAAAGTTTAACGTTCCGTTCCGTGTTGTCTCCATATTAATTTAATAGCCATAATTATACGATTACGGCGTGTAGGACGCACGCATTAAAAATGATTCGGGACTCAATACATTTGGAAGATTAAACTGGCGGATACTGCGGCCCCAATTATTGGCTCTCGGCTCGCCCGATGGATAACTCGGATTCTCGGATGAAACTCCGTCGTTCTTTTTTTCTTTTGCTGCATGCGCGTACATTTTTTGAGGCGGGCTTAATTCGTCGGATGGCAAGGCGCGCGCGTATCGTGTCCGAAGGTGTCGGATCGGTAGCCGCGCCAAGAGATAATAAAATAAAAGCGAGATCCCAAGCCCCCCTGACCTTGCTGGCGGGCCTCGGCGAGCATCGGACCACATTGTTGTGGTCGCGCTCCGCGTTTCGTATAATGGGGCAGCGTGGGGGCGCAGGGAGCGGCGCGGGGATCCTGATTTATGCAGCCGCGAGCAAAACGAAGAAGACGCCCGGGCGTCGCCGCTGCGGCCCCGGCTCGTTTAATATAATAAAACGTGAGCGACTCCTAAAGATATTGCTTATCTCGAAAACACGTGTTTCGATCTCGCGCGACCAGCCACCACCGAACCTACCACCGACACAACCAGTTTTTGCGCCCCGTCTCTCTCCCTCCTGGTGCGGGGCGAGTACTTTTGTTTTTTTTTTCATTTCTGTAACACCTACGGCCGACCGAAGGAACACAGCGCACGCGTTTGCATTTAGCGCCGGGCACCAGGCGGGGACTCATTTGCATCTCTCGCAAGTGAGCAACCTCTCAAATCTTCACACATCCAGGGAGCAGGGACCAAAAGCAAGAGCAATCAAAACCCATCAGCAGACTTCAAATCAATTAATTAAATTTCCTCCTTTGTCACAGACTTGTATCCCAGGTCCCTGGTCCCTGGTTATCAATCTTCATGAAGCTTACACCATTGGAACCTGCCCAAGTTGATTCCAATTGCCTTTCATTCGTTAGTGCTTAAGTAGACTGTAGAATAATGGGCGACGAGGAATTTTCCTCATCCTGTGCCTGTGCCTTCGTTAGTCCCCTTCGCAGATTTGCCGATTTAGCATGGGAACAATTTGGCGCTTCAAAGCAAGTAGTAAGCTGCCAGAAAGTCTGCGCAAGCAGCGCCCAAAAAGGAAATAAGCGCCTTGCCATCAAAGGGCTAGCCCCATCTTAGTAGAAGAGTAGAATCTTGATTGGCGCTCGGCTGTCTCAGCGGGCCCACAGCTAACTAATGACGGCGACAATGGCCATCGTACTACCAGTTGCTGGGGCTGGGCTTCAAAGCTTCATAGCTTCAAACGGAATTTGATATCGCTGGTCCGGCATTCGACATATGTGTTACTGTGCAATGATACCTTGAAGAGTTAAGGACTGCAGTTGAGGCAGATACTATTTTTGTAAATACGTGGGACTGTGTACACCATATGTAGAAAAAAAAAGTATTATTCCTGGATTTCATAGTTCCATCCGCCAGTTGTTGAATTCAGGCATGCAGGCTTTGAATACCAAAATGATCAAAGCAAAAGAGACGACTAGTCTTGTGATTGTGAGGGTACCAATAAATTGTTGGCACCACGACTGCGTGTTGGTGTTGATAAAATCATCTCGATGCCACGGTAACACTATACCCATTATTGTACTCTTCGTCGCGCAGACCCACAGAGAGAAAGAACAAGGTACAGATGTAAGTGTACAGCGTATGTACCAAGTGTACCAAGTGTTCGGGTTCCCAGATTGCGTGTTTTGGTGGATTTCAAGATTGAAGCCCCAGCGGTTGTCGTTGCGGTTGGAAACTTGGAATTTGTTTGTCACTTGGTATGCTGGTGGAGGTGTAAGGTTGCCCGCGTGAATATGAAACTCCCATCTTCAATCTCGCGGCGTGATCATTGAAAGGGAACAACGAGGTGATGATATTTTATGCGCGCGGCGGCGACGCGTCTCGCCCGGCATTCGATCACTGTCGTCGCGCCTTTTTATCGGTCGCCGGAGATTTCGTCGCGCAGCATCCGACAAAAAAATGCTACTTGGGGAACGTTGGAACTGAACACGCCGGACGCATGTTTTCGTCGGATTCGACGCGAATCAAAATCTGAGCGTGGCGGCACAAAAAATGCTGCCGCCGCGACAAAACACGAAGCGTTTCGAAATTAACTTCCAAGTGGACATGCTTTACGAGATGGGTGATGCGATGGTGCATGCGCGCCGTGGTTTTCGCATCATTATTGCGAGGACCACAGGAACAAGGGCGCGAACGGTCGCAACTCACCGCGCAATCTGGCGCGACAATCGCTACACTTGTTTACAAGCAGTTTGTTTCTCGTTCTGGGTTCTGGGTTCTGCGGACTGGGGACTGGGAACTGGCATACTGGACCTGCGCTGGCGAGAGGTTCGGGAGGCTTTTATTTTCCTCGCGCTTGGCACGTTTTCTTTGAATTGTGTCGCGCGGCGAGCTAAAATTGGCGTTGCGCATTTTAGTGCTTGTCTCGCAGGACCAGGCGTGAAATTCCAAACGGCAACATCGCGCATGCATGTAAATATGGTGTAGTACCTGCATCCCCTGCACGCCTGCACCTTGCGCCGGTTGACTTCGTGATAAATGCGATTGACGCGACGTGTCCTGCTGGCGTGTCGGGATTCGTATAAATCTATAAATCAACCTCTAAACCTGATGGATGATAATGAATACTATTGTAGTGCGCCAGCACCACAGCTAGTCTTTTTTTTTCCCCTGCTTGGGCTTGAGCCTCTTGAGCATCCATCCAGCCGGAGCGGGCAATTTCGACAATCGGCGGCGCGAGAAGATTCGTCGCGGTTTGCGGCTCTGTGCGCCGCGCGGCGTGCATAATGAAAATATAAGCCCTCCTGCCATCCGCGCGACCGCGGCTGGGGCCGGAGGACAAAAGTCCCCGCGTCCCCGGCCCGTCGCCTCGGCGTCGCAGGTTGCTTGGCCACGCTGCAGCTGCAGTGCAGACCCGTGACTTGTTGGAGCGTGGCGAATCGATTTGTATTCGACGCCGTGCGTGAAGCGCGCTGCCACAATCGTCGCGACTTGCGAGCGTCACCCACCCGAAGTACACGGGTCCCTGGAGTGGGTGACTCTCTGGTGGCGCGCTGCTTACTAGTACCTGCAATTGTTGATTAACCCAACGCCGCTCGGATTTATCAGCGAACGCGCGCGCGGCAATTATTGCGCTATAACATTGCTTCGTTTTCTTCCTGCGCGAGCGCTCACGGCCCGATTATGGTGCGTTACCATATCTGGGAGGGACCCCGCGCGACCCGCTGTTGGCGTTCAAGCATTCAGTGCACAAAGGAAAATAACTAATTCCAGCGCGCACATCGGCGGGTCGTGCGCCATAAAAGCGCTTTTAGAACAGCGTGTTTTCAAATGCATGTGCGGTGGCAGCGCATATGAACACTTTCAGCCCAACGTTGCCCATAACTGGCGTTCAACGAGTGGCCCGAACAATGCACCTCACCTCCAGTTATCTCACGTATTTTTACATAACCATATTGTCATAGACAACGCAGAACGGAAAATATTTGAGGTTCTTGCCTGGCAAGAGGTGCAAGAAGAGCCTCAAATTATCACAAATATTACGAAAAAATCCGGTCTTGCGTCTGCTGCCCCGGGATCGTCAGCGCAATTCTTGCCGAATCTTATCCTGGATTCATAAAATCAAAAACATTTAATTGAAATCATTTCTTCACCACTTAAAGGCGGATTTTCACAAGTAACTTTACTAGAGTTACATGTAACGATGTAACCTTTAGAGACTGAGGCTCTGAGGAGGTTGGCTATCGTCTTGATTATCCGAATCCGCAAAGAAATTAGAAAAACGAGAACGCTTCCCGAATATATCTTGGATTTTCCGTCGAATTTTTCAAAATATTGCTATATAGGGTGATTCATTAGTCGCAGCTTATCTCGGGAGGTTTTATAGAATGTCTTGAAAAAGTACATTTAGCGAAAAAAGGGTAAATGATTTTTGGTGTAATTCATTTTCATATCGGTTTTCATATCGGAAAAGATCTTTCCATTCAGCAAATAATAGTATATCGTGATACAAGTTGGATAACCTCCATGCTGCTGAGACTAATGAATCACCCTGTATAGCAGATTTGCTACAAGTGAAAACTCTGCATAATAAAGACACTTTAGCGCCTTCACCGGGATAACCCCACCCTAAATTTTAGAAATTTCCGAAGAGGCTAACCTAGATGCATCTTATTATCAACATGAAGATCGAAATTGACCTCCTCGCTATCAGTCATTCTGTAATTATTTTTCGATCGTAGTAAGCGGAAGGCAGTGAGAAATGAGATTTTTTTGCTCTTTTGCCCTTTTTATAAGTTTACATTGCCATAAGCGCAGAATTAGCGATTAGGTGCTTAGAGGTTTTGGACCGTTGGCCGTTAAACTGTTATGAAATGGAATACGCGCGACCATATGGTCAGCAGCATCCCAAATTCGGCAAAGCGCGCACGCTACCATGCCTCCATACCTCCATACCACATCAGCTTCTTCATTAGGTCATTCCGAGACGCAAGGGTCAAGCAACCGCATTTAGAAACATATTCATCGCATGGGGCATTACGTTTACGCGTCCAGTGTCCATGGTCCACCCTTCGAATTACCATAACCACTTCGAACTTCGAAGGTGTAAAAGGGCCCCGTAGCTTGAGTCCAACCGTCCAGCGAAGTACATATTTAAATAAATTTAAAGCAACCAGCGCAAGTGCCACTGCCAGAGACCAGAGACATAGATATAAATCAATCACAGCTGAAACCTATTAACTTGGCTCGCGCGCGTAAAAATGATAATGTCGGCGTGATAAATAAATAATAACTGCGGTGCTGCATAATGGTTGCATGGCTGCATGGCTGCATGGCTGCAACACACGTTAATGCCCTGCCATGGTAAATGGTAAGCTTGCGGAGACAACGCGGTTCATTGTAGCATTTGTAGCGCTTAGTGCAATTAGTTTCAATGTAATTCCGCGTTATTCCGAGAATACGCTTACGTCCTCGACACACCAACCATAGTGCCCAACAACTAATCGCTACATTTACGTTTTGCATATGCATATCAACTTTGTTTCATACTTGATTCTCGCATACTGGCACACTGGATTCATTGCAATTGTCAAAGTTGAATTTGAAATTTGAATTTGAAAACCAGGACAGAATAATACTCGGAATTATAATTCTATTTCTTGCGACTTGCCTTAGAGATTATAGCTTATAATGGACATAGTGTAGCTCCGGACCCTGTAGGTTTGTTAGTTTATGCTTCAATTTTTGAACTAGTTTAAACGAGTTCAAAAAGTGTAACTTTTTCTGTGTTGCTGTTCGATTATCAAAGTGCAAAGCGAAAAAGTTGAACTTTTAACTTAAAAAAACTTAAACCTATAACGTTCACCATACGATTGGAAATTGCATTCTCTTTCGAATGACGTGAAAACATCTCGTGCCAAAATTGCCTGGCTATGATTTAATTATCAA